>BDUI01003455.1:30011-57091 GCA_002335545.1 Apodemus speciosus
GGTGAATAGGGGAACAGGTGGAGGGAAAAAGACATATGGGACATTGGGGGGGGGGGAGGCAGGGAAACCAGGAAAAGGGAAATGAAATGTAAATAATGAATATATCCAATAAAAAAAAACAAATGTTGTCCTCTTTCCTGGTCCCCTCCTCCCTTCCGGAAAATCCCCTAACCCATTCCCCTGCCCCTGCTCACTAATCTACCCACTCCCACTTCCCTGTCCTGGCATTCCCCTATACTGCATCTATCCAGTCTTCACAGAACCAAGGGCCTCTCCTCCCGTTGATGCCCATCAAGGCCATCCTCTGCTGCCTATGCATCTGGAGCCATGGGTTTCTCCACGTAAGTGTGGCTGTAGCAGCCTCATTTTGCAACAGAGGATGGGAGCATGAACTGGAAAGGGAGAAATGGAGTGATACGTGGTTAAATAGGGATTGCAATAGAGATGTCCAATCTACAGGATTGCTGATGGATTCCATGTAGAATGCAAGAGGAATAAAGAATAGCATTCAAGTTTAGGACATAAAATTTAGGGAGAATGGTACTTTAATTTCATACATATAGAAAAAGGCAACCCAGTATTAGTGATACATGTCTGTAATTTCTTGGGAAGCTGAAGCAAGTTGGGTCATGAATTTGAAGCCAGTCTGTATAGCATGAAAACCATAAGCAACAGAAAAGAAAAAGAGATCAAGTGTGTTAAAGTATTTGAAAACTTCAAAGGGCACTGCCCCATGGAGTGTTCTTGATAACAACTAAAAGGCTGACCACACTGGAAATGAAATAAAACACTGAAATACCTAGAAGGAATTGTGAACTAATCCTTCCAATTAGGGATAGGATTCAACCCCTTCAACATTTCGCATGAAACTGGCATGCTGAAAACTTGAAAATCTCCCAGAGAAGATTACAAATATTAGAAGCTTTGATAAAGAAATAAAGAATCAAAAGGAGAAACAAAGAGAAAAATAAAGAGATATTTGACTGTAGGGCATTTTCAAAGAGAATGTCTATATATTGCAAGTTTTGTTTTGTTTTGTGGATAGGATCTTACTCTGTATATAATCCTGGTTAACCTGAAACTCACTATCTAGACTAGGCTAGCCTTGAAATTATGGAGATTCTCCTGTCTCTACCTCCAGAGTGCTGGAATTAAATGTGTGCTCCCCCACATCTGGCATAAATTCTTCATAATAAGCTCAGTAAAATGATAAAATTTTACTCCCCAGGCATAAACAGCTGGATAGTGCTCATGATTGACAAAACAAAGCACATTGCAGCATGAAATCGGGAACATGGAAATGGGTTTCTGGCTGCAGAATATCTTTTGGTTTTTCTTGAAAAACAAAACCATTTCCATTTAATATTGATTTAGAATATCTGGTTAATACAATAAAACACCACATCAAAATAAGATAATTGATAAACAGAAGAAAGAATTTTTATTATTTGCATACATTATGATAGCATATCAAGTTAAGGCAAAAAAATCAATATGTAAACAAATACAACTAATAAGCACATTTTTAAAAGTAGCCAAATGCAGGGCACTTGCTGAAATTAGTAATTTAGGTACTAAGAAACTCAAATTATTAAGGAAAATATAGCACCATGCCCTAGAAATACCCTAGAAATAATTATAGTGAAAACTGTTTGGTAATTACATCAATTCCTTCATTAAAGAAGACTTGAATACCATGTTTGTGTTTGGGCAGATGTAATCTCATTATGGTATCCATTCTTCCCAAATGAAAGGTAATACAATCCCCATCATAGTCTCATGAGAATTGTTCTTAATCTAATGATATATTTGTGAAGCTCATTTAAAAAAAAACAGTAAACAGGGAGAAAATATAACCATGAAAAGTATTGAAGAGAAATTAGTGGGCTTGCTCTCCCAGATATTAAAATGATTTATAAATTTTAAATATCTGAAATAAGGAAACATACATCAAAGATTTATCGACACAGCAGTAAAACAGAAGAACTAATATGGGAAAACTCTATAATGCATACATATAGATAGAGGAAAGAGTTGAGAAAGGATGGATTTTTCCATAAGGAGTTAGAGTGGAATTGACAGTTATATTTTAAAATGTATTAAATTACATTATATACCAAAATAAATTCTAACAGATCAAAAATAAACATAGTCAAATGGTATAAAAATTCAAAAGAAGCATCTGATTTGTAATTGGAGAAAGGAGTTAGCAATCTCCACTCTCCTTTCCATCTTCCAATTGCAATTTCTCAGTCTTAGCCATGGCTTTGTAGCAAACCACCTGCTGGGGTTTTTCCTTTCTTTCTGCTGCCATTCTCAGGATCTCTTACAGCTTTTCTTCCCCACCCCATCTCTTTGTCTCAGGCTCCAACACCAGGAAATACTCTCTCCCTGGAAACTTGCCAGCCAGGCCATGGGCCAAGGAAACAGGCAGAGTATATTCACTCTATTTCCTGTACTCTAATTCCAATTCCCTATTCTCATCTTCAGCCTTGTATAGTAGACCACCTGCAGGGGCCTGTCTTCCCTTTCTTCCTACATTCCCTGGAGACTCCACAGCTTCCCAAGGCAACTTGTGGATCCCCTTACTGCTCCTCACCCCCACCATTCTAGTCTATCCCCATTCCTAAGTGTCAGCTCTCAATATCCAGAAGCAAGTTCTACCAAGGATCTCCAGTGTTCATAGCTTGCAGGATCTCAGAAGCACTCCTGACCAGGCAACACACAGTCACCATATGTTCCTAAGATCTAGAGATAGCAACAGAAAAAAAGAATGGAAAACCCTCCCAACAAAGACAAGTTCAGATATCTGGTACCTAGAATTACACTCATCCAAAGCCAGGAAGAGTATGTTCACTCTACCCGGCTTGGGATCTACTCTACCACTCTATATACTCTGTTGAGATGTCAACTTGAAAACAAAATCAATAATAGCCAAGACAATATGTCTCCACTAGATCCCAGAAACCCTACTGAAGTGGGCCCTGAGAAATGCAATGTAGCTGAAGCACAAGACAAGGACTTCAGAATATGCATAATAAATATGTTCAATGACCTTAAAGAGTTTTTTAATAAATCCATCGATGATATATGGAAACACAGTCAAACTAAATGAAAACTATTCAAGACATGAAAGTGGAAACAGAATCAAGAAAGTAAACCCAAACTGGCATAAAACTAGAAATGAAAAATTTGGGAATTCAAACAGAACCTCAGAGTTCAACAACAGAATGGAAGAATCTTAGGCATTGAAGACAAGATAAAAGAAATGGATACTTCCATCAAAGAAAGTGTTAAATCTTTAAAAATCCAGGCATAAAACATCCAGAAAATATGGGACACTTTGAGAAGACAAATTCTACAAATAATAGGAATAGAGGAAGGAGAAGAAACTCAGGTACAAAAAATATTTTCAACAAAATCATAGAAGAAAATTTCCTTAACCTAAAATATAAAATGCCTATCAAGGTACAAGAAGCATACAGAACATCAATTATACTGGACCAGGAAAGGAATTCCTCACAAGATATTAATCAAAACATTAAATGTACAGAACAAAGAGAGAATATTAAAAGCTGCAAGGGAAAGAGACCAAGTAACATATAAAGACAGGCATATTAAATAATATTTGACTTCTCAATGGAGATGCTAGAAGGTGGTCTTAGATAGATGTTTTACAAACCCTAAGAGGCCACAAACACCAGCCCACACTACTATATCCACCTACAATCCACATTACAATAGAGGTTAGGTATCTAGTAAGAGACTTGGTGGGGGTAGGGGACAGTGTTGGATATCTCTAGGAAGGATACATAGAATGAAAATTATAGATGCACAGGGAAGGGGGAGGAGATTGGAATGGATAGAACAAATGAGGAGGGGGAAGGAAGTGAAGGCATAAGGAGAGTGACAGCTAAATGTAAGGGGTATTTGAAAATCATATGGAAGCCTGATACATCAGCAAAGTTTTAAAATATATACATATATAAAAGTAATCTAAATGGAAGTGACAAATAACAGAAAGATGGAGCCCTTGGACATTACTTGTCACTAAATGAAGCCTCCAGTTTCAGGAGTAGGTTACATCTAATTGAGTTATTAGCTAAAGGGGCCCCATGGGAGCCTCCAAACAATGCAAGCTATTGCCAAGGATATTGTTTGCTCTCTACAAACTGATGGTAAATCTTATTGCTGAATACAATATCTATATACCTCATTGAACTTGGAGAAATTGAGCAGGTGCCTAACTAGAGTCTTTAACCCTACTGACTAACGTTTATAATATTGTAACGTACTCTACATACTGCAAAATGGAAGAAAGGTAATCACCAATCTATCTACAAACCCCATTTACAAGGATGACCTGCATGTAAGATGAGCTAGTGCAATAGTGGCACAAAGCTCGGGGAATAACCATCACTATCTGATTGGGTTTAAAGCCCACTCTATGAGACAAGACCCATCCCCAACACTGCTGGGGTGGCTAAGTACCTGAGACAAGCTAGAGATATAGAGCAAAAGCAAATATTACTATTCTACTAAAGAAATATGGCAACAAAATTATTACTAAGGACATTCTGCTATGCTCATAAGTCAGCCATTATAAGAGAAGCTTCCCCTTGTGTTACATGGGAACAAATACAGAAATTCACAGCTGGACAATATGCAGAGAGTGCAAAACCTTGGAACATTCAGTTCTAATGGGATGGCTCCATCAAACCCCTCCAGTCAAGGCTCAGGGAACCCTGTGGAAGAGGAGGCAAAACAAGCGTAAGAGCCAGAGGGGATGGAGGACACCAAGGAACCAAAATCTTTCTAAACACAGGAGGACCGATACACAGAAACTGTGGCAGCATGTACAGGGCCTACACAAGTCTGGGCCAGATAGGGTCCAAATGCTGGAAGGGAAAGTGAACACAAGGCCCCTTAGCTAATTTAGAAATGATCTAAGCAGTTGATGATAACTGGTGGAAATGAAAAAATAGTTCTCTCCAATAGAGACTCATTGGGTATATAAACCACTCTTAAGGGCAGGCTCCATGCCCAGCGGTAGATGGATAACACAAAACAAACTCAGTTGCAATTTTTGAGATTCTTTGTCTCATAATGTTTTGTACTCAATGTTATGTTTTGTTTTGTTTTTGTTTCCCTTATAGGTCTTTTGCATATATAGTATGGCTTCCAGTTTTGTGTTTCTACAGGATTTCTGAGTGTGTTAATGTGTGTGTGTCTATAAAAGTGTTTTTTTTTTCCCTATTCTGGTTTGTTTTTATTTTTTTCTTTTTTTCATTTATTTTTTTAAAATTTTTATTGGATGTTTTCTTTATTTACATTTCAAATCTTATTCCCCTACCCAGTTTCCTCACTCAGGGTAACACCTTCTCCTATCCCCCCTCCCCCTGCTTCTATGAAGGTGTTGCTCCCCCCACACCCATCCCACCTCCCTGCCCTCGATTCCCCTACACTGTGGTATCTATCAAACATTCATAGGATCAAAGACCTCCCCTCCCATTGATGTCTGACAAGGCAATCCTCCTCTACATAAGCAGCTGGAGCCATATGTACTCCTTGGTTGGTGGCTTAGTCTCTGGGAGCTCTAGGGGGTCTGGTTGGTTGATATTGTTGTTCCTCCTATGGGGTTGCAAAACCCTTCAGCTCCTTCAGTCCTTTAACTTCTCCATTGGGGACCTCATGCTCAGTCCCGTGGTTGGCTGCAAGCATCTCTGATAAGTGGATATTAGTCCAAAAGCTGAGAATACCCAAGACACAATTCACAGACCACATGGAGCTCAAGAAGAAGGAAGACCAAAATATGGATACTTCAGTCCTTCTTAGAAAGGGGAACAAATTACCCATGGGAAGAGATACAGAGACAAAGTGTGGAGCAGAGACTAAAGGAAAGACCATCCAGAGACTGCCCCACCTGGGGATCCATCCATGCAGTAACCAAACCCAGACACTATTGTGGATGCCAAGAAGTGCTTGCTGACAAGAGCCTGATATAGCTGTCTCCTGAGAGGCCCTGCCAGAGCCTTACAAATACAGAGGCAGATGCTCACAGCCAACCATTGGATTGTTTTTATTTTTCTTATTTTACTTTCATATGATTATCATTACTTTTTAAGAAGCCTGATTGTATTCTAATGAGAAAGAGAAAGAAAGGGTGTAAATTTGGGAAGGTGACAAAGTGGGGATGATCTGGAAGGAGTTGGAGGAGGGAACCATGATCAGAATTTATTATATAAAATAATCTATTTTCAATAAAATTAAACAAAATAAATATATAAATAAATCAAAACAATCATTAAGAATTGGGCATGGGGGGGCACATGACTTCCTTCAGAATTCTGCAGAGGCAGATGCAGGTGGATCTCTATGAATTCAGTGTCAGCCTGGTCTACTGGTTCATAATGGCCTGGGCTACATAGCATAGAAATTGTTTCAAAAAAAGAAAGAAACAAACAAAGAAGCAAAGAAACAAAGAAAGAGAAAACCCAACCCGCATATATGTAGCAGATGTGCAGATCAGTCTTCATATGGGTCCTGCAACAACTGAAGCAGGGGCTGTCCCTAAAGCTGTTGGCTGACTGTGAAATCCAGTCCCTTAACTGGGCTGCCATGTCTGGCCTCAGTGGGAGAGGATGTACCTAGACCTGCAGAGACTTGATGTGCTAGTGTAGGGTGATACCCAAGTGGTCCTTCCCCTTCTGAGAGGAGGAGAGGTGGATAGGGGGAGAGACTGTGTGAGGAGGGCCAGGAGGAGGTGAGGCAGTAATCAGGATGTAAAGTGAATAAATAATTTAATTAATGGAGAAAAAAGCAATTATTAAAATAACAAAGGAAAGCATCATAACATCACAAACAAATTGATCAAATGACTGAGAAAATATCTTCAGTAAACATGATAGAGTAAAGTTAGTACCTACAATATATAGTGACCTCTTTAAAAAGTTAACAAATATCGTAAGCGGTAATAATTATGGCTCCTAGTGAAAGGCAGAGCAAGATGGCAACAGAGTAGGATCTCCAACGTTTCCCCCAACAGATACCAAAAAAGGCAGCTTTCAATACACAAAATTATCAGAACAAAGAGACATGGAAGCTGACCATGGTGGTACATATCTGTAACCCCAGCTACATGGGAGGCTGTGTTGGGATGATCACTGCTCAAGGCCTTTGTGAGCTTCAGAATCAGTTTAAGGCTAGCCTTGCAAATTGATGAGACTATCTAAAAATAAAAGTAAAAAGAAGATTTATTGTTGACTCTCACAAACATTTAAAAGTAACTAATACCAATTCTCTTTACATTTCAAGTATGAGAGAGAGAGAGAGAGAGAGAGAAAGAAAGAAAGAAAGGAAGGAAGGAAGGAAGGAAGGAAGGAAGGAAGGAAGGAAGGAAGGAAGGAAGGAAGGAAGAAAGGCCAGCATTATCCTGATACCAATACCATTTAAAGCACAACAAAAGAAAATTACAGGTCAGTATTCTTGAAATAGATAGACACCAAGATTATCAAAAAAATACTTTCAAACCAAATCCTACAATATATTAAAAAGATTACTCACCATGATCAACTGGGATTCATCCTGTGGACCCAAGGACAGTTCACTACAAATCGATAAACATTATCCACCATATCAATAAAATGAAAGACAATCTTCATAAATTCACCCTTTTCCATATTAAAGGGAATAACCTCTAGGATTTCTCAGAGGATAGAGCTTTACATTGAGTAAAGCCATCTGCAGAAGATAGATAAAATTCAATGTTTTTATCTCCTTAAGTCTTTGAGTTCCTTCTTTAACATACCAAGAAACTTTTGGCAACTGAATTTCAGTTCATATAAGACAAATAGAATCAGCTGCTTGAACCCAAAATATGTGGTAAGGACAGGCTTTTTTAATTTCTTTAATATCTGTATTTGTTTCTCCTTTTAATTGTTTTTGCTATTTATTAGGGGAACAGTTATGCTAATGATATTCTGACTTCAAACATATAAGTAAATCATCTTACAACATCTAACATCATCTAAGTAAATGCTTTAGGGAATCCAGAAACAATCTCAGGGATGCTATCTTCCACCATTCCTTAGGTCTTCCTAGACATCAAGTATTTTTTTTAAACCCTATGACTTCTAATAAACTAGATAACTTAGATAAAACAAATTCCTTGAAAGACACAAACTGTAAAAGATAACTCAAAGGGAAATACAATATCCGAATAGACACAACCTACAAAGAGATTGAATTGAAGTTGGGCATAAAGGCTCACTCCTGTAACATCAGCAGGTAGAAACTTTAAACAAGAAGATCATACAAGTATGAGAACAGCCTTGACTACATAATGGGACCAAAGCTAGCCTGAGCTATAGGTTAAGAACCTAACTCAATATATCAATGAAAACAAAAAGAGAAACTGAATTAGTGACTAAATTTCTATATGCATGACACACAGAAACTTGAACACAACTTTTATAGCAGTATTATTTGCATTTTAAAAATGTAGAAACAACTTATAGGTCTATGAGATCATAAAGTAGAATGTAGCTAGACAATGTGAAGTGATTTAGCATAAATAGGAATGGGATGTTGATATATTCTATGACAGATTAACCTGAAAAGATTACCTTAAATTAAAGAAACTACTCTCAAAATGCTATCTATTATGAAGTTCTATTTATATGAAATATTCAAGAAAGTCAAACCTGTAGAGTAGTTACCTAGGACTGGAAGGATCAGGAAAGAATAGTGGTTGTCTGCCAAATATATGAGGATTTTATCTGCAGTAAGGAAAACATTCTAAAATTGATTTTAGTGATGGGTTTACAACTATATTATAATTTCGAAAAATAAAAGAAATAATTTAAAATTAAAAAAAACTGAAAATAGAACTACCAAGTGACTGTGGCTTTACCATTCCTTAGTATAATATATAGGTAAAAGAACCAAAATCAGTGTACAATAAAGATAACCTGTTCACTCATATCTACTGTGGTACTATTCACAACACATAAACTATAGAATCAGCCTAAGGATACATCAACAGATGAATAGATAAGTAAATTGCAGTAGGTGTTTGATTTTAAAAGTGTTGATTGCGTGAAAATATATGAACTAGAGGTCACCATGGCAAGTGAAATAAGCTGGACACACTATGACAAGTATTGAATATTTTCTCTCATATATAGACTCTATATGGGGATAGAAAGGACATAAAGAAATGGTGGACTAATTAAGAAGAGGACCAACAGGGAAGTTACTTTGATAGGAAGAGCTTTTTAAGCATTATTTCAATACCAAATTCCAAAGGAAAAGACAGGAAAAATGTTTTTATGTGATGATAATTTTATACATTTTGGCACACTATACTAATTTCATAATATCCATACGGATGATATTGTATAGGGAACAAGATCCCTGTAAACATCGACCATAGAATTTTAATCAATTTCACTTCCATGATGTGGTTTAACAAATGACTTACATAAGTTTCGTACCAGAATCATAGCAGCATTCTTGTATATATTAAGTATGAACTAATTTGTTTCATTATATTTTCATACACGTATATGTAACAAATTTGATCCTTTTGACCCAGGTCTCTCTCCTTGATACTCCTATTGGTCATCTTTGAACAATTTCAGAATGGCTTCAATCTCCCTCTGCTTTGTCTGTTCATTGTTAAATTGGTCCACACAAACAGGTGGCTCAGGCCCTGTTTCACTTAGGATTTCTATTGCTGTGAGAAAACACTGGGATTAAAAGCAACATGAAGAAGGGTTTGTTTCATCTTACATCTCTCTGGTCACCCAACCCATCACTGAGAGAAGCCAAGGCTGAAACCAGGAACTGACTCAGATATGGAGGACTGCTTGCTTGTGGAGTGGTTTGCTCAGCCTGGTTTCTTTTTTTTTTTTTTTAATCATTTTTTATTAGATATATTCTTTATTCGCATTTCAAATTATTTCCCCCTTTCCTAGTTCCCCCCTTCCCGAATGTCCCATAAGCCCTCTCACCTCCCCCTGTTCCCCAATCAACCCCCTTCTGCAGGACCACTTGCCTAGAGGTAACTCCACCCACAATAGGATTAGCACTCTCACATCAATGATCAATCAAGAAAATGCATTCAAAGTTTGCATATAAGCCAATCTTATGGTAGCATTTTCTGCGTCCTCCAGTTTCTCAGACCAAGTTCAGATTCTGAAGAGATAAGATTGCTGCTGTCAAAATCTTTTGGTCATCTTGTTCACAGAAGGCAGCCTGTGCTGTCAGATAATAGGGCTGTGAGTTTGAATTAAAGGTGCCAGCCATATTCCATAACTTTTGGAAACTTGGGAGCATGGCCTACCAAAATCTGCTGAAACAACTGGTTATAGAGGACCTTGTTATGAAAACAAGAATACAATCCAAAAATAAACAAGGAATCCTAGTTGCTGCCTGCCAGCCTGGCCCTAAGCTTGAGTATGGGAATGAGCTGCCAAGCATCTCCTTGGGACTAACAGGCAACCATTATGATCTTACTGTCTGACACAATCTCTCACATCTTACTGCTCCTCCATCCTATCCCACTTTCTTGGAGTTCCTACCACAGTGATCAAACACCATAACTAAAAGCCACTTGGATAAAAGAGAACTTATTTCATCTTACAGCTTCTAGTCCATCATCCGGGGAAGTAAGGACAGGAACTCAATGGAGGAACTGGAGGCAGGAACTGATGCAGAGTCCATGGATAAGTGCTGCGCACTGGCTGTCAACTTATGACTTGCCCAGTCTAAGTTCTGATACATCCCAGAACCACTTGCCCAAGGGTGGCACCACCCTATAGGCCAATCTGGTAGGGATATTTTCTCAGTTGAGTTTCCCTCTTCTCAGATAACTCTATGTAGTGTCCAGTTGACAAAAATAATAATCAAGACAGCCCCCTGCAACAAATCACAGTATTCAAAGGGTTGTGATTGCTATTGTTTTAATCATTAATCATACTCTTCTTATTATACATTTCATCCATCAGACCATAGGTACCGGATCAAGACTGTTCCTTCTCAAAACTTTGCTGAGTCTTGGCTTTCCATGCCTTCTACTATAAAAAGCAAAATTGTCCCAGTACTCTAGAACACCTGGCCTGAGCTGACCCAGTGCACAGTCTTCATCCTTACGACCCTCTTAACAACAATTTCAGCCACACTAACATTGTTTCTTGAGTACTTTGGTTTGGAGTGCAGGATTCTACTCAGGTAATTTTTACTTCTCATTCCCCCTCCATGGAATTTTCTTTCTACAGATATCCACATTGATAATTTCCTAAATTCTTGTTTTGCTGAAATGTTACTTTATGAAGGATGTCTTCCTAAACTGCTTGCTATGGGTTGGATTGTTAAATAATTTCCTCTTCCTACAAGGAGATAAAAACAGATGGGTAATTTTATGAGAAGAGAAAGGACAACACTCCCCAGTAGGATACACCAGTGGTTAAAGTGAAAGCAATCTGAGTTAGAAGAAGAGAAGCCACTGTTTTGTTAGAGGACACATGGAAAGGGCAGCCATATACAAACCAGCAAGACAGAAACCCTACACAGCAGAAATTGAGTTTTCTGGAACTTCAATTGAAGGATTCTAGCCTCAACTACAGTGAATAAGTCATTGAATCTGTGGTTATTTTCTATGTTGTAATTTTCTATGGCAACCTATACAAACTAACATGCCACCACAGTCACAGCTATCACCATTCCCCTCTCTGTGCTGCTAAACACCCTTGCCTTATTCTACCTTAGCTCTTAATACCAAGTAAAAATTTCAAGTTTACTTTTTATTATTTTATTTTATATTATCTGTTGGAATATGAATCAGAAAGTGCAATCATTTCTATTGCTTTCATTCACCAGTATGTCCACAACATAGAGAGCTGGACCTGGATCCTCAATAAATATGTGATAAGTTAATAAGCTGTATAGCCTTTATTTCTTCATATAATAAAGCTATAGCTCCTCATCTCTTTAAGTTAGTTGTCTCTTGGAAGCTGTATGCCCTACTCCAATCCACGTGATGATATCTTGGTAAGTTCTTCAGGTCACTATTTGCTCCTGGAACTATCAGTACATTGCAAAGGATACCAGTGTAGGCATTACTGACTCCTCTCATGGGAACGTTAATTTCAAGTCCTTACTTATCCAGAGTATGTGGAGTTTGTTGCAGTTTGAATCTGAAGTTTCTGCCACAGCCTTATGGTTGGAATGCTGGGCCCCTTGACTATTTTGGGAAGCTAGAGCACTTTTAAGAGTTGAAGAGTCAGTGAAAGCTGGTCACTAGAAGAGACCCTTTGAGGGTTATAGTTGGCTGGGCATTATTCCCTGCCCCTTGAACTCTCTTCTTTTATGATTTGCAACGATGTGAACAGGCTGCCATATACTTTCACCACCATGATGAACAGGTATTGTCTGAAACCATGAGCCAAAGCCAACTGTAAGGTGTTTCATTAAGGTATTGTGATCACAGTAACCCAAAAGAACTAACAGAGAGGTTTCATTTGGGGTTCTTTCAAAGCAGAATGTGAAACAATGTTGTGTATTCTGGTGATGGCAGGGGTCAGATGTGAAATGGCAACCAAAATAAGGCAGAGAAAGAAGACACAGGGTGTGTGCTGAACTGATTGTGGACAACTGGAGAGCACTCTTTCTAGGGCCCACTAAAAATGGTGATGACTGTACCCTAGAATGAATCCTTCATAGAAGAGGAAGCATCTAGGGCCCACCCTTGTCCTTTTTTGCATACTCTTCGGTATGTGCAGGAAATGGTCAGGAAAGCTACAGAAAAAGGCACAGGAAGGTGAAAAGTATTGAAGACAAAAAGCATCAGCTGTATTTTGTTATCGAGATGGCATTTTAAGAACCACTTTAGAATCTCATGATCAAAATATTTTCATCTCCTATTTCTAAGCTTTCATCTTCCTTTTTTCATACTCAAATGAACTTTATCTTGCTGAGCCCTTCAAGTAAAAAACCTTCCAAAAAAAAAAAAAAAAAAAAACCCTGAGTGTTCCATAGACAGACAATAGCTTGCAGGCTTGCAGGTCTTAATTCACCTTTATTTTCAAGAACAATGTCACCTGTTAGATTGTGAAAATTCTCCCTTACCTGCTGTAGTCCTTCTTTTCCAATAAATTTCAATGTGTAGGTAAAAGTATTACCTATTATCACTGCTTCTCTTGGGGTAAGATAGGGATGATATTTCAGTAGGAACTGCTGCCTGTCATCTCAGACTCCCCTGGGAATCTCCTCAGGCAACTTACCCTTCTCAGTGATTAATTAAAACTGTCACACCAAGTCAGCTAAATGGTACAGTATCCAGGAACAATGATGGTTTGCTCAGAGACAAAATATCTCCAAATGAGGGTTTTCTCTAAGACACAGTGTTCATTCCCCTGCCCCCCCAAGGAAATCACAACTAAATCTCACATTTATGTATCCAACTGTAAGTTTAATGAATACATACCTGTCTGTTTGTTTAGTTGCCTTGAATTCTTTGACATTTCTTCTGCTATGAAGGATCTATTCTTTGACACCTTTTCTTGAATCCAGTCAAGTGTCTAGCTGCTGTGACCTCCAAAGAAAGGTGAAAATGGTGCTAAGGCATCCCTTTTCATTCCCTTTTATTTGTTGCTTTTCTATGTTTTTGATAGGATTGGACTGTGTAGCTGAGGGTGGCCTTAAACTCCTGCCTCTGTCTTCCAAGGGTTGAGATTATAGACCTCTGTATTCGTTCTTTATATGTTTGCCTGGTGGGTTTACTGGTTAAAATTTGATACTTCCACTCTTCACTCTGCCCTCTGTTGTGGGAAATATTTAAAAAGATGGGCTATTGACAACACCCTCCAGTTTGGGAAAACTGGAAGGAAAAAAAAAGTAACTCTAGCTTCTTTTCCTTTCAATCCCTAGGCCAGATCACAAACGTTGTTTTTTGTTTGTTTGTTTTTAAGGATTTTTCAGGAGAATTTACTATTTTTTGCAGATATCTAAACTCAGCCACCCTAGAGACCTGTCTCATTTTCTTAGCACTAAGCACAAACCCCAGGAAGGCAGTCTCCCTTCTCTCCTCATCAGTGAGAGCTAATGTACCAGATCAAAGGCTTGTCTCRACAAGAAAAGCAAAGCATTTGAAATAAAAACTGGTTTTATACAAATTTTATTTTCTTATGCCTTTACCTTAAATGCATGTTATTGCTTTAAAAATGGGGCATGCATGGATTACATTGCAATGTCAATTTGAGAAAAGCAATTAACTGAGTACAGAAAATACAATTCAAGATAACTATTCTAACACCTCACTAAAATAAAAACAGGAATTATAAAGCATATTTCTGGTTTGGGGGGCTCTAATTAGGATCATGACATCCCAAAGCAAAGACAAGCATAGCTGGGACTTGTGCAGAGCACGAAAATCTCACACTGAGGTCTTTTATTTAAGTAGGATCCAAATTATACCCAGAAAAGACACAAATGTCCATTCTGATAGCTGGGCTACAATAGAAAATCCCTATCCTAGAAACAAACATTAAACATACAGTATCTAAAGATGAAATTCTATATAAGGTTTATCCTTTGGCCCAAGGCCTTCTTTATCTTTACAAAACAAAGATTTTATTTATAACTCAGTAATAGGATCATGTTTTCCTAAGTGCACGCTAACATCTATTTGTTTTTTATTTTTCTTTCTGGTTGTAAAATCCCAGTTTAGGATATGGAAAAGCAAAGTGCCCATATTTCATTTCATCTAAAGGTGGTCATATAACATAGGTTAACCTAGGACAGACACATACAAGAAAAATCACTGGAATGGGATGCTTAGAAAACTCAGTAAACGGTACCTGTTTCTAAAAGCAATGGTGAGGCTAGAGAGATGACTCAGGGCTTAAAAGCACTTGCTGCCCTTGCAGAGGACCTTCTTTCAGTTCCCAGCACCCACACAGAGTTTCACAACCAACTGTAACTCCAGTTCCAATTCCCTCTTCTGACCTTTATAGGCATTAGGCACATATATATTGCAAATACATATGTGTAGGCAAAATATACATTTAAAATAATAAATAAAAGCAATGTTGTATCTCCTCATAGTCTTCCTTTGTGGAAGATGAACACAATTTGTAAAGGCACAAGAGTCTTATTTCAAACCCAAGGACAGGATATATGGCATGCCAGGGACGGAAGGAACCTAATTTCCTACAAAGCTACTATGCTAACACCTTCCCAAAGAGTGACAAACACCCTGCTGGGTTAAGGCAAACCCTCTAACCCAGGTTCTGCTTTGGGGAAGTCCAAAGTAATCCCAGAGGACTACAAAAGTATATTCCTTGGGGCAGGGGGACAAGTAAAGGGGACAACATTTGAAATGTAAATAAAAAATATATCTAATTTAAAAAGAGTATACTAAACATTTGTGATGCTGGAAAATCATCCATAGGTGAGTTTGGGCATGAGCAAGAGGACACAGAGGAGTTATGGCCTGCCTGTAAGAACTGAAAAAGGGAGTCTCTGCAAGAGAAAATCATGAAAGTGGGACACATGGAGCCCTGAACACCAGTTAATCATAAGGACCTTTTCTTGGATTTTATCCTGCATCTAAACCAAATAAATAGAAAAGTACTGTCACGACCCCTCTAAGTAGGAGAAAAGAAAATATTTCTTTACAGTGACTTTATTAAATAATAACATAAATGTTAAATGTGCTGAAGCATAAGGATGTTTTTTTTTTTTTCTGGGACACATCTAGATGAGTCACAATTCTAGTTACGAAGCTTTCACAAACAACAAAGAAGGCCAAAGGTTTGCCTGAATGATGGCTCCACAGGAACTAGTGTGGGGCATGAGTTCACTGATTAAAATGAACACTGAATTGCTGTTTTGATTCTCCTGAAATGCACTTGTTATTGGCTGGACATCAGCAGTGCACACCTTGGTAAAAACATTACCTAAGACCACTTGAATTTTTTACAGAAAGCTTTTATTATCTAAGAGCTGAGATGTCAAATCACTTGGAACAGAAAAATATGGTCCGATTTTAACCTTTAATCTAAAATATTCATATGTCTTTGTTTCTTTCATGAAGCATGCATAACATCAAGGGTAAGCCAGCATTTAAAATGATGAGAGTTTCCTCTAAAATGGAATGATGCTATACTGTTTGCCATTTCTCTTTTAGGAAAATCCTATATAAGCCATAAGTCTGTTCTTATGAAATTTCACCGACAAATAATTTGGTAAGAATTTTATAAGGTATGCTGTTTTTACTAAACCCCGCAAAGAAAAATTCATCCATTTTTATGTCACTGGGGCACCATAGCTCTCCTCAAAGTTTAATGTGCAATAAGAATTATCTGGGGGGGGGGAGTATTAAACCACAAGCACTGGCATAGCAGATACCACCTGAAATCCTGCATTTCTAACAAGCTCCCTGGTGATGACAATGAAGGTGGTCCATGAATCACACCTCGACTACCCAGAGAGGAAAGAAAGGGCTAACCACATGGCTCATCAGGAGCATTTAGGGCTCTTAAAATAAAGTCTTGGGCTGCGTCCCAGGCCTACAGAATCAGAATCTCCAGGACTAAGGTACAGGAGTTTGTATTATTAACCATCTCCCCAGGCAATTCCTATTCAGCCATGAGATGCACCTGTCTGCAATGATCAGAGCAGCAGGGCTCAGAGAAAAACTGTTCACCCCCTAACTCAGAAATGCCCGAGGAACCTGATAACCACACAGATACCTCTCTGCAGATACCTCCCTTCTGCTGTCTGGGCAGTGGGCAGAGGGATGGAGGAAGTAGGAAAAAATAAGGTGACTGTATAAAATGAGAAACTGACGTCACTTCAACTCCCACCTGGCAGGACTAGAGAAGGCCAATTCTCCTAGAAGTGACAGCATGGAGCGTGCCTCCCACTGCCTGACCACCTGCGCCTCCTTCCTTCTCTTCCTCCCCCTGGCAACCATGACAGCCAAGGCTGCCCCTCCAAGACTGCTGGGGGCCCTGGTTAAAGAAATAAAAAAAATCACAGAAATTGGAGGGGGAATAAAAGAAACTCTGTGAATTATAAACAGTCCTTAGTGTATGTTTATGCCTTGTTCAGTGCAATGGAAATAAATGCCTATTTAAATATATCTACTTGCTGAAATAACAGGCTTTTGATTAAAAGCATGCAAGTCTATTGGATAAAATTGCATCTGTGGGGAGAATAGGGCACGAAAAGCTGTAAGTCATCTTAATCCCTAAGTGACAGAAGATAGGGTTGTGCTTTCCTTTGTTACAATATTCCATGTTGTTTGGAGTTGCACATCAATAAGCACTATGCTTTATAACCAGAAGTAAATAATAAAACCACTTGCCTTTGGAAAAGCCCAAACAAAAAGCTTACAAGTACTAAAACTACAAGAGTCAGATTACTGAGAATTTACTCCCTTCATTCCAAGAGATCAGGAACTCAGTAGTAGGAACATGGACTCTTTCTATATAGCTAGAGAAAACACAGTTTATCTTTCTGGATCTGGGTTCTTTCACTCAGAATAATTGTTTCTAGCTCAAATCTAATTTAACTATATATTTCATAATGTCATTTTTTTTCTTAACAGGTAAATAATATTCAATTTTGTAAATGCACTACATCTTCATTATCCATTCTTTACTTGATGGACATCAAGGCTGTTTCCAATAGAGCAGCAATGAATATTGATGGACAAGTATCTGTATTATGATACAGAGTCTGTTGGGTATATACATAAGAGTAGTATAGTTGGATTTATGGTAAATAGAGTCCCAGCTTCATGAGGAAATGCCATATTGATTTCCATAGTGGCTGTCTAATTTTGCACTCTCACCAGCAATGAAGGAGTGTTCCTCTTCTCCCACATCCTTGCCAGCATGAGCTGTCATTTGTTTTATTAATCTTGGCCACTGTGACTAGTATAAGATGAAATCTCAAAGTAGTTTTGATTTGCATTTCCTTAACAGTTAAGGATGTTGGGCATTTCTTAGTCATTTGTGTTTCATCTTTTGGGAACTCTGTTTCTATGCCCCATTTTCAGTTAAGTCATTTGTGCATGGTATAGGTAGAATATTCACAGACATTAGTTAGCTAGTAAGGGGTGAATGGGGTGTGCTGGGAAGAGGAGTATCTCCCAAGGAAGGAGCAATAGAATGCAGTGTTACAATGATGACGTGTTATAATGATAAAGGGACAGCCCCATCACACAAAACCCACTACTGGCAAAGTTTTCTAAAATATAAGCCTATATAACAGAAGTTTAAATTGAGTTATCATATAATAGAGAGAAAATACTCCCAACCAAACATCATATGCTACCAAACAAAACCTCTAGTAGCCAGAATGGGTTACATATTTTTGAGATGTTGGCTAAAGGGTTTCTATAGACACCCCTAAACATTACAGGCTATATTGCTAATCTTATTGGTTACCCTACGCAACCTGATGGCAAAATCCTATTGCTAAAGAGACCACATACTTTTGCCACTGAACGTGAATAAATCAAGCTGGTGCTCAACTGGAAACTTCACCCCTACTGACTAGTGTTCATAGCACTGGAAGGTGTTATGTATGCTAACAAAAGAGAAAATTAATAAACCATCTCATGAAACTCTGAACTCTATGAACTATATTAAAAATCTGCCTTAAGACATGCCCACTGCTGTAATGGTGGTAAAAATATTAAGGGGGGATAATTAACCACTTGTTGCTTGGATTTAAGGCCCACTCCATGAGATGGAAACAATACCTAACATTGATAATGAAGCCAATGTCCTGAGACTAGATTTGTCATAGACCCTAGAGAAAGGCTTACTACTATTATTCTACCAAATGAACATAACAAAACAACTCCTATTGATGAATTGCTACACTCATAGATCAAGGCATCACTGAGCCCTCATCAGAAGAGCTTCTTCTTGCAGGAAATAGCAATTAACACAGAAACCCACAACTAATCAACATGCTATGAATACAAGACCGTGGAGCACCCAGCCCTAAATGGGATGTCTGTATGACATGCCTACCTCAACCTTCAAGGCTTAGGGTTCTATGTGGAAGAGAAATGGAAAGACTAAGAATAAAAGGTGGTGGGTGACACCAAGAAAACAGTCTTTTCTAGACACAATAGGGCTGATGCACAAAACCTGCTGAAATTCAAGCCAGACAAAATCCCAGCTTGGAGAAGGGAAAGAAGGCACAGAGCAATACACCTAGTCAAAAAGCTATTTGCTTAGTGTTTAGTGTGCTGAAGCAGGGAAACATATATAGTGTAATGCATGGGTCAAAGATATTTGGTACCAATGATTATAATACTTTAGAAACATGATAGTCTTTCAGGAATAGCAGTGAGATGAGCCAATAGTATGACAGCAAACTGGGCAAGCAAAGATGAAGCCTGTGAAAGGCACTAATCCTGTTCTAGGCATCAAATGAAAGATGAGCCTAGGAGGAAAAGAATCTGGGGTAAACAATCTGTTTTCCTAGCAGTGTCCTAGGTTTTGTAGACCTGTGGTATCTCCTGTTGACTTCAACTGTAGTATGCAAAACAGCAAACTAAATGTTTGCAGGTCAGCCTCATTCTCCTGTATAAAGTGTAAAATGTCAAGAAAAATCAATAAAGCCATCTTGTGGGAGGTAGAGAAATTAATGAAGGTTAATAACTCCCTGAATTGGGAAAGCCAAATCAGTAAAACCTGCTTAGTTTCAAGCTCCTAAACTTGTACTACCTTCCCACAACCAAGAGTTTGTTTTTGTTTCTAGTATCTAACCCTCTGTATAGCTCAAGCTTCAGCAAGGATCACTAGCTCATGAGATAACAAATTTGAACTTGAATATTAAAATAAAAATGCTCGAACTACTATGAGGACATTTCTTAACAGTAATAGAGATGAGCAGGGATAAAAAAAAGAATTTTAAACATTGGAACATAGATATACTCTTTGACCTAAGGCAATCTCAAGAATTGTCATCAAAGACAAGGGAGAAAAACCCCATTCTCCATCATACTTCTAATAAGTTCTGTTCCAGCCACCATGTTGCCTTCTGAGAAATAGGAAAATAAAAAAGACTCATGTGGCCGAGAGATGAGAATGGAACTGGAAAAGAGAAAAAAAAAGATGATGGAGAGATTGAATGGAGAATGGAGACAAGTGTTTATGACAGGTTACATGTGTGGGCCCCATGGCGAGCTCTGAGCCATATACTTCTATTGCCTTCATCAGAATATTTAGCGGGTAGACAGTTTCCAAAGCAATTTCCATGCCTAAGGCCAGTTTTGCTACTAGAAATCTAGGGTTTACTAGGATTTTTGCAGTGACTTTGAAAATATGTGTGATAAAGCATCAATAGCTGAAATCAAAAGAGGCATCTCAAGAGAAGAGATGAGTGATCAAAACTAGGAGATGAAAAATAGCCACAGCCTTATTTGTCACCGTTGTTAATTACAGTTGAATACCATTTTAGCTTGAAAGAATGCTATCTCTAGGAAGCTTTGACAGGTATGATTAATCTGTATCTCTCAGGATCCCAGTGTTAAATACCTGAACAAGACCCCCCGAGGAAGCCAGTGGTTCAGCACTATCTCTAGAGGCACTCTCAACCTGAATATTGCTGTGGGGGAAAGATCATTCTAGAGTAGTGGTTCTCAACCTCCCTAATGCTGTGACCCTTTATTACAGTTCCCCATGTTGTGGTAAAACCCCCACAACATAAACTTATTTCATTGCTACTTATTACTGTAATGCTGCTATGTTTATGAATGGCAATGTAAATAACTGATATGCAGAATATCTGAAATTCAGCTTCCCAAAGGGTCACAGCCCACAGATTGAGAACCACTGTTCTAGCCCAAAATTTTAATCTTTCTTCCTCTTTTTCAGAGCAATCATATAAAATCTCAGAGAAGATGCACAAGAGAGCATCTATCTGCGCAAGGAGCTACAGTTTTACCAAATTCTTTCCAAAATGTAGTGCATACACTATACACATTCATAGGAAATGATAGGTCTAAGATCTAAGTTCATTAACCATTATTATTGTTCATGATTCATAGTCCAAATTTCTAGCATCAAAGGCATTGACAGCCTGGCCACCCAAAGTATAGCCTGTACTGGCAGCAGCACCAACATCTAGGAGCTTGATAGGAATGCAGTCTTATGCTTTAGCCCAGACCTGCTGAACCAGAATGCATTTTGAACAAGAAACCCAGGTAATAGTACTGCCCTTCCAGGTTTGAGAAAGCTTCTCCAGATCCTCTCTCAAGGAGGTCACTCTTGTCGTGTTCTATTCTTAGCAGGAAGCAGATTGAGAAGGGAAAACTCAACAGGGTTGCAAATACTAACCCAGAAAATGTGAAGTGTTTTATAAATATTGAAAACAGTCAGCCAAACAGCTGCTCATAAAAGCTAATATAGCCTGTTCTGAGGTCCAGTGGTAGTTGATAAAAGAAAGAAATTTAAGCGATGAACTTGAATATTCGACACAACCAGCCACAGAACAACATATCCTTTCCCTTCATGCTTTCAGTCTCTGCAAAATGACACATGGTTCTTTTGGCAGAGTTGGCTTCCAGATTCACAGTAGGAATTAGACAAGAACAACTTCTTTTCCTTCACGATGCAATGATGGGCGCTAAAGCAAACAGAAGGGAGCACTTCTGAGGTCATAAGTTAGCAAAACAACCCACAGAAGGGATGCCAAAATCTGAATGCCAGAGAGAAGAGAAGGGCACAAAGTTATGGGAAGGGGGAAGGGCAGTGTGCTTCCAGGGGCCTGGTATTGGAGAGGAACACACACTGCAGTAAGATCTTATTTAAATTGAGGAGTTTTAATTGACAAAGAATAATTGCACATGTTCATTATGTGGAACACAATTTTTGGACTAGGTATACATTGTGAATTAATCAAGCTGATTAATAAACCAATCACTTCATATTCTTAATTGTTTTATGGTGAGAATATTTAAAATCAACTCTGCTATTTTCAAATATCTAATATATTGACTATTAACTATAGTTGTGCACAGTTCTCAAGCTTATTTTCTCTGATGGAAATTGTGTGTACTTTGCCCAGCATCATCCCAATCTTTACACAACCCCTGGTCTCACCACTCTATTCACTGTTTCTATAAATGCATTGAACATGCAGCTGAGAGCATGGAAAATTTGCAATGTTTATGCCTGACATGCATCACTTAACAATGTTTTATGTTCTCCCAGTTATCTTTGTTGCTGCAGTTGACAAGATTTCCCTCTTTTTAAAAGACTGAATCATATGCTAGAGTATCATGTACATAGTTGTGTGTGTATGTGTGTGTGTATGTGTATGTGTAGTATTGCAGTTTCTTTGTTCTTCTGTTAATGTATATTTAGGTTCCTTCTTCTTCAACTTGGCTATTGTAAATAGTCCCGAAAATAGCATGGAGCACAACTTCACTTCTGACATGTTCTACTCATCACCCTTCTACACATTCCCTGGAGTGGCAATGCTGGGTCACATGTCAATTCTAGTTTTCAATTCTGTAGATATGCCGTACATTTTGCTTTGTTTGTTTTTTAAGTGTATATATGTAGCTGTATTCATTTTGGGCCTTCATTTTTGCCTTTCTTTCATTTTACTTTTTTCTTATATTCACTTACAACCTGCTCACTGCACCCCCATCCAGGCACCCTACACACAACCCTTCCCCCCATTCCCCATCCCATTCTCCTTTGTGAGGTTGGGGGCCCCTCTGGGCAATCCCCCAATCCTAGAACATCGAGTTGCAGGACTACGCAAACCCTAGACACATATTTTGCTTTGTTTTTTTAATAATGGCTATTCCGACAATGATGCTTGACAAAGAACTAAAGGTTAGACTAGGAAATTAACTTGGAGCAGAGTAAATGGCTATTTCTAGATTAAAATAACAATCTTTATACTTATGTAGCAAGGCTGCAGAACCAGGGAAAGATCCAGAAGATTCAATACAGGAGTAAAATGATGAAAAATAATTAAGTATGGAGATAAATTCGCCTGACATCTCCTGGATGCTCTGGCAGCATCTGAAAGCTAAAGAGGGGTGCAAGCTTAATCAGCTCCATCCTTAGCTCTCCATTCCGCCTTTCCTTCTTCCTTGTTCCCCTACCCACATTCATACCCCTCGTTTAATATTATTCAATGGATTCTTTTAAACCTACAGGCAGCAAAGAATGCATTACCTTCTTGCAGACCCATAGCGGTGAGGGTTCTAAAACATTCATATACGTGTTACCTGCTCTATCTACACTCAAGGCCAGATTTGTATGCCCAACAATTCACAGGTATAAGAAAACAGACTCAAGTAAGTAGATAAAGGACTTAAAAATTAGAGTATCTCAAATATTTGAACTTTGGTGATCAAGGTATTATTAATAAGATAACTAACACTAATATTCTATGGACAAGAAAGAGACTGGGATGTTAGCTAAATGCAAGGTTATCATAACAAAATTTGTTAATGGGGTTACAATTTACTTGGGCTGAATATCAAATTTCTCCATTGTAGGTTTTAATATTTATAATTCCCCAGATATTTTTCTACCTCTTTTTTGTTCCCCCTAGAATTTATGCCACTCAAATACCTACCAGCTATCTCTAGCTGCTTTTTTTAATTGGCTATTTTATTTACTTACATTTCAAATGTTATCCCACTTCCCAGTTTCCCCTCCACAAACCCCCTATTCCATCTTCCATCTTCCATCTCCCTATGAGGGTACACCCCCACCCTCCCACCCACTCCCACCTCACCACCCTAGCATTCCCCTACACTGGGGTATCAAGCCTTCACAGGACCAAGGACCTCCCCTCCCATTGATGCCATTAAGAGGTGCGAATCCTAAGAGAAGAGAATTTGCTAAAAGTAACAGTCCACTACTTGAATGCAAAGGGTGAATGGGCTTGTAGCAATGATAAATGTTGGTTTTCTTTGTGGATGGTGAGATTTAACTACTGGTTTTGAACCCTAAGTTTGGAGAGGGGAAAAGGAGGAAGAAATGCTCTCTCACTGCTTTCCTAGTATCCAACGTCTTCATAAGGTTTGTTTGGTGCATATAGATGATCCTGGTGACAGTGCAAAGCTGAGCTCTGCAGCATACATTGCCAAATGTTACAGCTCCCACTTAATGTTCACCCTCTACATCACTTGTCAAATTAGACATGCTAGTAATATTGGTAATTACATGTTGCAAGCAGGGGAGCAACAGTGTGCAGTGTACTTAGATGATAATCAGACTTCAGGGAAATCCCTTTGAACAATGCATCTAAGCCTCCTCTCACCTCCGGCTTGGAGGCTGGGCACAGGTTCTTTTGCCATGCCGACACTTGACACAAAACTTCTAAATGTCCCTGATAATCAAGAGTGTTTCTTAAAAGGAAAAAAAAGTAGCAAAAGCTAATCAGAGGGAACCTGGAAAACTATTTTCCAGTTTTTACCAAGCTTACATCATATTGGCATTATCTTTGCTGACTACATCAAACAAGAAAGCATAAGAAAGAAAGTTGAAGCATGGGAGGAGCCTCAAAGATTTCCATGCTCTAATTTCCCAGGCTGCAGAGAGCCCACTTAGTGCACTTCTACATATGGCTGAAGTGTCTAAGAGTTTGCTTCCCCCAAAACATCTTTTATAACACTCAGGTATCAATCTCCATCTCAGAACAACACAGCTGTGATGTCTAATCCATTCTGTCTCCAGAAGTCTCCTATGCAATTTAGCTGAGATAGTTCTCCATAGTGAAATCTACCTGTGCTTGGCCTCTTTCCCCTACCATCTCTCTTTCCCTACACTCCTATTGATTTTACACGAGAAGACTTACAGATAAGTTACTTGTATATGAATCCTCATTTATTGTTATTAATTATTATTATTTTATTTATTTATATCCATGTTGCCTTCTCCCAATCCCTCTTTGCAGAGTTATTCCCCTCTTCCACCTCCTATTCACCACTGAGAAGGTGATCCCTCCAGGCATCCCCTTTCCCTGGAGCATCAAGGCCCAGACAAGGCAGGCCTATGCTACATATGTGCTGGAGGCCTCAAACCAGCCCATGTAAGCTCTTTGGTTGGTGACTTACTCTCTGGGAGCTCCCAGGGGTGTCGAGATTAGTTGACACTGTTGGTTGGGGTTGCCATCTCTTTCAGCTCCTTCAATCCTTCCCCTAACTTTTCCACAGGGGTTCCCAACCTCAGTCCAATGCTTGGCTGTGCATCTATCTCAGTGAGCTGCTGGTAGAACTTATCAGAGGACAAACGTGCTAGACACCCTTCTGCAACCACAACATAGCATCAACAATAGTGTCAGGGTTGGGTGACCACCCTTGGGATAGATCTCAAATTGGGCTGGTCACTGGGAAGCCTTTTCTTCAGTCTCTGATTCACTTTTGTTCCTGCATTTCTTTTAGACAGGAACAATTGTGGTTGAAATTTTTGAAGGTGGGTTGTTTTCCCCATTCCACCTTCAAAATCCTATCTAACTACTGGAGGTGGTCTCTTCAGGTTCCATCTCCCTACAGTTGGACATTTCAGCTAAGGCCATCCCTATTGAGTCTT
Organism: Apodemus speciosus; assembly: GCA_002335545.1. Classification (NCBI taxonomy): domain Eukaryota; kingdom Metazoa; phylum Chordata; class Mammalia; order Rodentia; family Muridae; genus Apodemus; species Apodemus speciosus. Next base: position 55,604 of record BDUI01003455.1, read on the forward strand.
GGGAGCCTCCCTCATCTGAGGTTTCTGGACTTTCTAGAGGTTTCCCCCACCCACACTGGGGAGGGAGTGGCAGCTGCATATTTCCACTCATTCTCTTGGCTCTCTGGGCTTCTCTCCTGTCTCCCACCAAATCTGATCCTGCCCTCCTTTCCTCTTCCCCATCCCCTACCTAGGCCCCTCCCTTCCTCTGCCTCCCACAATTATCTTGCTCCCCCTTCTAAGTGGGATTGATGCATCCTCACTTGGGCCTTCCTTCTTGTTTAACCTCATAGGGTCTGTATATGTGTGTATTATGGGTATTCTGTACTTCACAGGGCTAAACAGAAAATTCTCAACAGAGGAATCTTGAATGGCAGAGAAGAACTTAAAGAAATGTTCAACATCCTTAGTTATCAGGGAAATTCAAATCAAAACGATTCGGAGATTCCACCTTAAACCCATCAGAATGACTAAGATTAAAACCTCAAGTGACAGCACATACTGGTGAGGATGCTAAAAAGGGGGGGAAACTCCTCCATTGCTGGTGGGATTGCAAACTGGTAGGAGCACTCTGGAAATCAATCTGGTGGTTCCTCAGAAAATCGGAAATAGTTCTACCTGAAGACCCAGCTCTACAGCTCCTAGGCATATACCCAGAAGCTTCTCTAACACACCATGGCAGCCTTATTCATAATAGCCAGAAACGGGAAGCAACCCAAATGTCCCTCAACTGAAGAATGGATACAGAAAATGTGTTTTATTTACAAAATGGAATACTACTCAGCATTTAAAAATAAAACATCATGAATTTTCCAGGCAAATGAATGGAGCTAGAAAATATCATCCTGAGTGAGGTAACCTAGACTCAAAGGGGCTTGCATGGAATGTACTCACTGATAAGTAGATATTAGCTGTAAAATACAGAATACCCTTGAATCCTCATTTTAAGGCCAGCTTCTGAGCTGCCCAAATGAAGGCAGAGAAAGCAAAGGAGAGAAGTCTTTTTTGAGGTCTTTTTTGAGGTCATCTATGCCAGGTGCCTGAGAGAGTGAGAAAATCTAGCAAGATGACAGAACCAAAAGTCTTTCAGTGATGGTAGGTGAGGTAAAAAGGAGAAGGGGAGAGGGTGGGGGAGGGAGAGGTGTTGTGGGAGGGAAGTGACTAGGAGTAGGGGCAGCAATGAAAAGTGAATAACTTAAATAAAATATAATGAACAAAAAGGGAGTGCGCTGGACAGATATTTCAGACAGCATGAACAAAGGCATTCTCGTGTCTAACATCCTGGAATACATATCGAACTGCAAGTATATCCCAGATCATAAATGTTGGGAAAAGCCATACATAATGATAAAGCAAGTCAGCATAAATGGCTCTTCAAGAGTTTGGGACACTTGTGCTAATACCAACTGGAATCCCATTGTTTATGTGGGCTCTGATTGATCAACTGTGGTACCTTAGAACTGGCTATGGGGTATGCATTCATACTATGGAAACATTACATTTGAGAGG
>BDUI01003455.1:93870-104695 GCA_002335545.1 Apodemus speciosus
GAGAGAGAGAGAGAGAGAGAGAGAGAGAGAGAGAGAGAGAGAGACAGAGAGAATGGACACCATTAGTCACTGAATCTGTAAAGCCAAACTATAGGGTTATCTAAGTTTCCTTTCTATCATCCTACAGCAAATCCTTTTAGTTCACCCAGAACATCCCAAACTGGACCAGTCCCTCCACTGACACTGATTCAAGACCACACATCATCAACTCTCACTATCAAAATGTCTTTCCATTTTAACTCTTTGCTGATTAAAAACTACTTTTCATTCGTTAAATCAGAGACATCTATGAACTGTAAGTTAGACAATGTGATTACATCATTTAACGCCCCCCCCCCCAAATTTTCATTGTTTTTAAATCCAAACCTTTAGGCATCCCTGTACTGTCTACTGATGTAAGGATATTTCACAAAAGAAACGCATACCCTATCATTGTATGACCAGGCCAAACTAGACTTCTTTCTAGTCCCTAAGCAAACCAGTTGTCATGCCGCTTCCAAACTAGCTCCTCTTTCATTCTGTCTCCTTGCTGTTTATTTTGCTGTTGGTAACTGTTAGAACCTTGGGTGTCACATCCAAAATGTAAAATTTTTCCTGTTATTTGTACTTTCAATAGACTATTATCTGTTGCTTGGTGCTAGATCTTTTGTGCAGCACTAGCAGCATATTAGGGAGATGCTCAACATGCATTTGTTAAGTGAATGATTTTGTAAGTAAGCCATTTTCAGACAGCTAGAGTGGCAAAATAGGTCTCCTTTTTTACACAAATCTTCCGCCAGTACAGGCTTCTTGGGGAGGCTGGAAATCTGCTGAGCTCATGTGAAAAGAATAGCAAAGCAGAACAAGCAGAACTCTGGGCGTTTGCCAGACTATGGTGGGCCAAAGGAAAGTCCAAATAAAGATATTAGAGTGTAGAGGAGGGAGAGCCCTAGAAAATAATGGAAAGACACATACATGAAAATGCCACTATGCCATCGATTCTCATAGGGAATCACAAAACAAAAGTTTTTAGAAGCCCAGTGTTTGGCTTTCACTTTCCAGCCCATAATAATCAAAGTGCAGTCTATTTCTGGGTTGTAAGAATAGAGCAAATTTGAAAGTATTACAGACTTTCACAGGAAAGATGGAAGGTTACCTAAAAATATTTTCACCTCTGCCAAGAACTGCTTCCAAACACAAAGCCTGGCTTGTCACACCTGCCCCATTTCCCCCTTTTCCTTCTTCACTGTTCCCTACACCCTCACTGCACCACATACATCTGGTATCATGAGAATTAGCTAACATGCCCTAAGTAATTTCAGCTCTTCACACAGAAGTGTTCCAGAAATAAAAAGAAGGTGCTAAATTGTTACAAGTCGTTTCTACCAGAATTATTGTTGAGAGTTTCTATTTCTCTATTTTTAAGTTTTTACCCTTATGTTTTGTGAAAGATAATGCCAAAGCATGTGATATTTCACCATATGAATAGTTCTCAAATAAAGGATACAAAGCTAGTGTTATCTAGAGCCACAATTTCTATTTTCTCATGAAAATATGCACCAACCTAAAAGAAGAATAGGACTTTTTTTCTGTTCATGGACTCTAATAGGCAAAATGTGAACTTTCTGCAATATGCAGTCAGTCATATGTTTTATATTTGAATTCCAATTTGGCTAATATTTATTGTGAACCTACAATATCTCAAATATATTGATGCCTGCTTTCACATATACCTTATTTAATCTTTATAAGTATCCTATGAGCACRGTATCATTTTGTACAATTTTAGAAAGGAAAAAATGTAAAGAATTTAAACAACTCAACCATGTTTTACAAAAATCATGTTTATTATGACATATGACATAGACATACAGGCAGAATAATGTCTTTCCTACAAATATCCACATATTAGCCCCTAGAATATGTGACAGTGTTATTTTAATCTTAAAATCAACGTTGTACACATGTGACTAATTAAGGGCTATCCATGTCATCCCACTATAATTACAAAGGTCTTACATAAAAGGTAGATAAGAGTCAGAGGACATGGAGTAACAGAAGCAAGGTTTGAGCAGCACAGGGCTGAGAGGAAAACCACAAACTAAGGGAAGTAGAGATATCCAGAAAGCAAACAAAGCAAAGTAATAGACTCACACCTCAAGCCTCCAGTAGGAACACAAATCTACCAACATCTTGGAATTAGAGCTCAGAGACATATTTGGGGTTTCTGATATGCAGAGCAATAAGTTAATCCATTTGTGTTGCTTGTTAATCCATATTGTAGTAGCTTGCTACAGTGGCAATAATTTATTATTCTACATCTCTTTAGCATCCATGTCTATTCCTATATTCAAAACAGAACTACAGGCTCTAGATGTCCTATTCATTTCCATGAAATGAGTATCCATCACAGGGTCATCTGCCTGACATCTACCCAAAACGTTAGGTTAGGTTCTTGGAAGAAACTGAAGAGGCTCAGATTAGAAAGTGAATGTCAGAAAGTCTATTTGGATTCTTTCTCTTTTACCCTAACCATTAGGAAGCACATATCTAAATTTGGTATGTGAAATTTATCATTTGTGATGATAGTTGTTATCAAAGATCATTTAAACCCTATGGAAATCACAATCCCAATCCAAGCTTTACCTGACATCATTCATTTTCATTGCAAAAGAAAGAGATGAATTTATTATGACTTTGTATGAAGTTAGTTCATTTCTTTTCTCCCTTATGTGAATAACTCTAGCACCTTTTGCAATACTGCTGATTTGTAACATGTTTACAAAAAGCGAACAAATTATTTAATTCTGATGAAAAACTGATGCGCTGAGATATTAACAGGCCTTTGGCAAAATTCTTCATATCTCATCTTTGGCTAAAGGAAACTATTCAGAAACCTCCATATTTAGTACACTTGCCTCTCTCTAGAACACCTTATAGAACAATATTTGAACACTAAAAACTGGTTTTCACTAAAGGCCATGGAAGAACTAAATTTTAAAATCTTGACATTTAAAAATAAAATGTGTAAGCAAATTTTCAAGCATTATTAAACCCTCCTCGTATAAGAAACCCCAGTGATACATTTTTCTCAATTCTATCCAGAAAGTTATTAGTTTCTCAGGAGAAAATGAAGTGGCTCAGAGTAGAGAAAGTATAAATTATAAGACCTACCAGGTTCCTTTTCCTTTTTGGTCTATCCTCAAGTATGCATAGGGCTAACTTTAGTATGTGAAATGTGCAACTACTCGTAACAAGGAATTCTTGCTAAAATTGTTACCCTTTCTCATACCATGTGCAAAGTGTGGAAGAATGTAAATAAATTAATCAGCAGTACATTGGACTTCATTCTAACTCTAATATTCACTGATACCTTGAAGGAAATTCAAGTTTTGCAAGAGCAATGTCACTCATGTGCTGTGAAACAATGTAATGGCAAGTCTCGAAGGCTGTGGCAGGCCAGAGAGGTGAAGAGAACACATATTTAATAACAAGATCCCAAGGACAAGGACAGAGAAAATGGCATCGACACAGTAGGAAAGCCTTTCTCAGGTAACACTCAAGCTAGAAGATGTCCATTCCCTGCTGACATCCAGAATGTGCTAAAAATATTTGTGAAGAACTATGGAGATCTAATATGAACAAATGGCTTAAACCAGAAAGAGAGCTAAGGGCTCTATACCTGAAAAGTTTGAACTTTGAACAATTCATACAGTGACTTAGAGGCAAATAGAGTTAATGTGTGACTCATTTGGGATATCATCAGACACAACAGACAGTAAGAAACAGTAACTAAGCAATATTATGGCATAAGCTGATCAGAGAAGGAATAATGCAGAAATGTTTAAGTTTAATGTTYCTAGGTAAAGCTTTCAGCAAAGGCCTGAAAAAGACTAACTGGGAAGTAATTGTAAAATGAAACCCGGCTTGTAGTTGTACATGTTTTGTAGCTGAACCTGCTTCAGTTCAAGAACACTTACTCCATACTTCTTGATGATCAATAGTGCATCAACCACCTGTAATCATGAGTAACACAGGGTCTGAGCCACAATGAAGTTTATATTGTAGTAAAGAAAGCAGACAAATGAACAAATAAATTATAAGACTGTGTGAGAGTCTCTCAGGATATTGTGGCTGAGACATAGAGGCAAACCATAAAAGGGGGCTAAGGAAAGATTAAATAGAACATATGAAGGAGAGACATAATATTTGAAGTCAGAGAAGGGACAAAAAGACTTCAAGCAGTTGACAAAATATAGGAAAAATCATGGAAATATGAAATTGTGTATGTGCTTCATATGAAAATGCAAAATCAAGTGAGGGATGAAAAGAAATTAGGTTGATCAGGAAGGAAAGTAACATGATCTATTTTTGCTTTTACATTTTTTCTTTTTGGGCCAACAGACCATGAAGTTGTTTCAGGCCAATAATCCTGCTGCAGTCAATTAAGAAAAGCTGAAGGTATAAACAAGAAAAGCTACCTTAACTTGAATGAACACCAAATTACCAAGGCATTAAGAATTTGCAGAACTGAGATTCAGAAGATGGAAGAGATGGCTGCTCTTGCAGAAGTCATGAGTTCAATTCCCTGGACCCACATGGCAATGTACAACCATCTATAACTGTAGACGCATGGGATCTAACTCCCTTTTCTAGTGTGCAGATGAACACTCAGGAAAACACTAATATGTATAAAATACGTGAATAAATCTTTTGTAAAAGAGGCTGAAAAGCTAAGTAAAATGGATTATAAAAGAACAAAATAATGAATTCAGACTGTTAAGGAAAAGAGACCCAGTAATTATGCCCAAGCTCACAGTCAAAACCACAAAAAGTTAAGGTTCTTGGCAAGAGGATGAGTAAGTGAATAGAAAGTTCTCTCTGAGATATTGGTAACATTTTGATTTCTTGACCAAGTTTGTCATCACATATTAAGTTTATTTATCCTGAAAATTTATGAAGCTGTTCATTTTTTAAAAATACTATATTTTCATTAACAAGGTAATTTTTAAAACTACATTTATAAGTACAGCACCAGTGATATTAAAATAAAGTTCAGAAAATTAATTGAAAGCTTTAGAAGTAAAAAGTGTGTCAATTTTAACATTCAGTTCATGTGGTGGTTTGAAGAGGAATAGACCCACGTGTTCGAATGCTTGCCCCATAGAAAGTGGCACTATTGTGAGGTCTGACCTTGTTGGAGGAACTGTGTCACTGTGGAGATGGGCTTTAAGGCCTCCTCCCATGCTCAGGCTTCACCCAGTGTGGAGCAGAGCCTTCCCCTGGCTGCCTTCAGATCAAGATGTAGAACTCTCAGCTCCTTCTCCAGCACCGTGTCTGCCTGCACGCTGCCATGCCTCTTGCCATGATGATAATGGAATGAACCTCTGAAACTGTAAGCCAGGCCCACTTAAATGTTTCCCTTTATAAAAGTTGCCATGATCATGGTGTCTCTCCACAGCAATGGAAACCCTAAATAAGACAATGCGTATGCACATCACTACGTTCAATTATTTTTAATTTCTTTATTGACTTCTGAATTTAACTTCACTTCAAGAACTACAGCAATTTAAAGATAGCTATCTCAAATTTGTAACCAGGATTTTAAATATGAGGACATACTAAAAACTCAGAAATAGAAGATTTGGCTAAATTTGTTGAACTTCTGAGTTTAAAGCAATTTTTCAGAAGCCAAGCTTAAAATATTTAAGAAAACTATTTCAACATTCCTGACTTTGAAATTTAGATGAGGAATGCTGAAGCCCAAAATTTACAAAGTAAATAATAAATCTTTCAGACTTCTGATTCAAGGTAATTGAATGAATACAGATTTACCTCTTTCTTACAAAATTCATTAAACACAAAATATCAAAATAACCATTTCACAGTCCATGCGGGGTTTGTAATGGAAATCAGCTACAGGCCTAAAAAGAAAGAACTATCTGGTAGCTATAAGTTCAATCAGATTGCACTGACAGTGGTACCTGAAAAAGATAAGCAGCCCAGGAAACCCTAATCCTTTACAGGAGCAGCAAATACAAAGATCTTGTAAAATTTTCTCCAGGAGAATCTCAGCCTAGCCACAAATCCAGAAGCAATGGGACTGAAAGAAACGGACCATGGGCATTCAGCTAAGGACCCTGAAGATGGTGACTGAGTTAATTTTATTCCTCTGTTCAGAGTGCTGTCATTGGCCCATACAAAAGACTTGGTCCTTACAGTGCTCTCATTTCTATTGCTTTAGTCTCACTGCCCAGGTCCATTCACATGCCCCCCTTWAAATTTCCACTGATTGTAGTTTCCTGGATATCTGAGTGGCTGAGAGCAGCCTGACAGATGTTGAGCATCACTACAGAGGATTCTGCAGTTGCACCTGTTACATACTGTAATCTGATTCTTCAAATATGGACTCCCTTACTTCAATTACTACAAATAATGCTGTAATGAGCGTCTTTGATCATAACCTCCTTATAGACCTCTCTGAAAATTTCTCTGGGCTACCGTGCCAGAATTTAGCTCACAGTGTGCCCAGATGGTTCATTTGGCTTAAAGCTGCCATATCGTTCATTAAAATGGCCTCAACATACTTTTTCCACTCCATACTTTCTCCAGAAATAGCTAACAGTTCCTAATCCCCTAACAGACTTGATAATGCTCACTTCTTAGTTTACATACCTGACAAGAGCAAAATGTTATCTCTAACTACTAATAACCATGGGTATGTATTTTAATAGACTCTTATGCTTTCTTCTTGGACTAATTCTTTCTTTGTTTCATCTTGACTGTGTGTGTACCAGGGTGTCCATTTTCTTGCTGATTTACAGGAGTGCTATTTTTTCTCCCCTTTCTGCCATCTGACTATTTACATTGCTCATATGTTCTTCACTGCCTATAATTGACTGTTTGGGCTTTCTAGGTTTACTTAACTTGTTTCATCCTCTTCAGTCACAAAGAAATCCCTGCCATTATCCTCTATTAACCTCACAGCTTCACCCTTTCTTCCCTCACTTGCTTAATGCTTTTTCATCTGGTGCCCACTTTTGAAAAATGGTCTTAAGTAGTGTTTGGGCTTCATTTTTCTTCATATAGTCAATTAGTATTTCTAATATCATTTATTAGCAAGTCTCTCCTTTCCCATACCTTTCTGGTGACACTTTCAGCATAAAAATTCCTGTAGACACAAGATTTATCTTTGAGTTCTTGGTTCCACTCCACTGGTGTCTTCATCTAGTTGCTTACACATATTTTTCTCACTCRGACTTTGTCTCAAGCTTCAATATCTGAATGGGCCATCTTCTTTATTCTTTCTTTTCAGAATTTTATTCTTCCATAGTAATTTGGTTTTAATTTGTATGTATTTGTTCTTAGAGAGACGATCTCTGTTGGGGAGTTTTTAAACAGACAGAAGCTATTATGGGCACAAGGACCTTTGTACCCACAGAGCACTAGGTAACCAGGAATGTTAAATATACAAGGGACTCAAAATTCCTCTCAAAGGAGGAATTACCTGCTTTCTGCCCAGAAGGATTGGAGTAGATATTGTTAATGACCAAATAAGCTTCTTTGCTATCTGTGGTGGCAGACCTCATCCAGGTCTATCCCTGACTCTCCCTCCCTAGACTATTATCTTTAGCTCCCAATTAAAAGAATCCACCCTTAGGTGGGGATGTCACATGTACTTTATGGTCTGCTGGCCTCTATGCTATCTCAGTCAGAAACCACACTAGATTCTTGGCCCTTTAGCTAAAGAACACACCCTCATTATCACATGCACTTTACAAAGGAGTTTCTAGGCAGTCACACCTTAAGCTTTATTGCACACCTGGAATTCAAATGCTTCATTGCTTGAAAACTTTTTTTTTTTGCCAAACTGTACTACGTTTTAAATATTGTAACAATGAACCTCCTGTCATCAGACACCCAAAGTCTGGTCCAGTTGACAAAGTCAGTCTTTATAAACCGAGTTTTCATTCTCACCTCTTTGTGGTTTGCTTCCCTGCCTGGAGTCTAATTATGTTGCTCTGGCTGAGTCCAAGCAATCCTTCCACTCTAACCTCCCAAGGAAATGAAATTATAGGAACATGAGACCTTACCCAGCTCCACATTAATTTTAAAGTATAAAGTTACTGTGGTGATTTAATTAAGTATGGCCCCTATAGTCTCAGATGTTTGAATGCTTGGCCAATAGGAGTGGCACTACTAGGAGGTGTGGCTTTATTGGAGTATGTATGGCCTTGTAGGAGGAAGTGTGTTATTGTGGGGATGGGCTTTGAGATCTCCTATGCTCAAGCCTTACCCAGTCTCCTGCTGCCTGTGGATCAAGATGTAGAACTCTCAGCTCCCCCTCTAGGACCATGTCTCCCTGCACACTGCCATGCTCCCCACTGTAATGATAATGGACTAAACCTCTGAAACTGTAAGCCAGCTCCAATTATGTTTGCCTTTATAAGAATTTCTTGGTTGGGGGGAGGAGCTAGAGAGTTGGCTCAGCAGTTAAGAGCACTGACTGCTTTTCCAGAGGTCTTGAGTTCAATTCCCAGCAACCACCTATGGCTCAAAACCATCTGTAATGGGATCCGATGCCTATTTCTGATGTATCTGAAGATAACTACAGTGTATTCATATCAATTATATAAATAAATGAGTTACTGTGGTCATGGTGTCTCTTCAAAGCAATAAAATCCAAACTGAGACAGTTGCCAACCATCTTTAAAACATCCAGACAGACTTGATATTTTGATTTAGTATCATAATTAATGGATATGAACAATTATTTCCATCATATAAAAATGATACCATATCTGTTAAACACATTCAAGTCTTCCATGGTTTGTGAAGCACCTTATAGGCAACAAGTAAACAATGTTCTAAAAGGAAGATATTATTTCTTCACTTATTCTGAACCTTCTTTTCTGTCTTTTAATTAAGGTGTAATTTTTGTCTATAAAGATGTTGTGGTACTGTTGGGGGTATACTAATTATGAACTACTTTAGAGCAAGGAACCATTTATATATTTTTCTATATTTTCTTTATATTTTCTATAAAAGCCTAAGCACTGATTGCTTAGGCTTTGTGGGTCATAGAGTTATTGTTGAAACTACCAAGTTCTGCCTGTTGCTGCATAGATTTAACTGTAGATAATCTATAATGGGTGAATCTCTAATAATTTTGTTTACAAAAGAAGGACCAGGACAGAGAAGCAGGAGTGGGTGAGTTGGTGAGCAGGGGGAAGAGGGAAATGCGATAGGGTGTTTTTAGAGGGGAAAACGAGAAAGGGGATAACATTTGAAATGTAAATAAGGAAAAATCTCATAAAAATGATAAGGYGGGTTAAAAAAAAAAGAAGATAGTCAGCTGATTTGGGCTCATAAACTATTTGTCATTTAACCAACCCCAGCTTTATAGTGGTTTCTTTAGTTAGTTGGTTTGCTGTGCTTTGTTGATTTTATTTTAAATTAGCTTTGGTACTGCTATTATAACTTGTATTGTGTTTTAAAAAAAATACCCTGTAGACAGCTGCTACTACTGGAGAGAAATGAATACAATTGATTTCCTGACTTGATCTTGTGTTGGTGACCTCATTTCTTGATTCTATTGGTTTTTCCAGCGAGATTGTTATACTGTGTATAATGACGGCCTCATCACTTGCACTCCAATTTTTACAATCTTATTTGCTTTTACTTTTTTATAATGTCACCTGGGAGTGCCAGTGCTGTGYTCTGCAGTAGTGATAAGGGAGGCATCATTGGTCTTCAAAATTTCTCCAAGGTTTCACCATTAACACCAACATTCATAGCAAATATTTGGTATAAAATCTTTTCCACAATAAGAAAAGAAATATTTCATCACTATGTTGTGGCTGTTTACACTATTAAAAACAGATTTTGAGTTATTAAATGCACCTTCTGGATCAGCTGAGAGAATATTCTTTTCCTCCAATAGGATTTTGTCCCCTGCCTTCAGAAGTGTGAATGATTTTTTTTCTCTTCATGCATTGTTCATGTCACTTTAAAAACCATAAATTGTTAGTATCATAACACATAATAAGCATATTTTCCATCTTGTAGAGTTTATATCTAGGATATAAACTAATCATTCCTTCAGTGTTTGGTTCATAGAAAGGAAAAGGAGATTTTGAGTTGTTGTAAATTTGGTAGTTCTTGTTCATTCTCATCAACTGTTTTTCAGTGAAGATCAACAACTAGGTGTTGTATATGTTTCACGTGGCATTTTGATATACCTGTATCACATGAAATGATTCTCCAATGAAACTAACTAACGTATTCATCATGTCACCTACTTACATTTTTTATTGGAGAACACTTATGATCTCCTTTCCTAGAAAATTTCAGTTTTATAGTCCATAATAACCATGCTACACACATGGTACTCACAGAACCTATGCATTCTGCATGACAGCTTTGTCTTCCTTGCAATATTGCAAATGAGCCTGGAAGATGTGCTAAGTAATTTCACCCAGGCACAGAAAGACAAATATTGCATGACCTCACTTATATTTGGAATCTAAAAATGGTATGAAATAGGAGGAAAGTAGATACAAAAGACTAGAGCAGGAGAAATGGAGAGAGGTTAACTAACATTAGCAGCATTTCAATCAATGTTTGATTTTCAAAATATGATCTATGTAGCCCAGGCTGGCCTAAAACTCAGTACCTTCATGTCTCTGCCTCCCTATGACTAGGACTACGGGCGTGTGTCACCTCAATCAGATCCAACTTGTTTGTTTGTTGTTTGTTTGAGACAGGGTTTCTCTGTATAGCCCTGGCTGTCCTGGAACTCACTCTGCAGACCAGGCTGGCCTCAAACTGAGAAATCCGCCTGCCT
>BDUI01003456.1:40121-50838 GCA_002335545.1 Apodemus speciosus
TTTTTTTTTTAAAAGCATTTATCTCCCAATGATGATGAAAATGATTCGTCTTATATAATTGAAAGTGATGAAGATTTAGAAATGGAGATGCTGAAGGTATGTTTGAACATAAACAGTTACTTCAAGTTTTTTAAAAGAGCACTTTAATAATTAGAATATCATTCAGTTCTAAATCAGATGCCACCCCAATGATATTCACACCCATTATTTAGTGTTAGACTTTATGTTTTCAATTTACATTTCCTAAAATATAAGTAGCCTTAGGTATAACACCGGGAATCCTCACGGGAGTTCTGTGTCCTTGTTCATCTCTCTCTGGAATCTGGGCAGTGACTAAGCACATTGGCAGGAGATTGAGTTCTTCTTCTTCATGTATTTGCTGCATTCTAGACGTTCTGTTTTCACTAATTCAATCATTTACAGTGCCTGGTTTTGCTTACTGTGGGTCTTCAAATACTGATCACCTGTAATTTAATGAAAGCTGTTTACTCTGCTATGCTATTATCAAAGCTGAGGTACGGATCTGTGCATTTCTATCCTGCCACTCAACCTCCAGCTTGTCACGTGTCAGAAACTATGTGTAGACAGGAAATCCAGAGAGTAAGGAAAAGCACGGTTTAGTTAAATCAAGTGAAAAATGAGAAGAAATAGAAGTATGCCATTGTGTCTACCTTTTAATCTGTCATCTGTAGGCTAGTGTGATTTTACTTTTTATGAAATGAGAATAATTTTCTAGCTCTTTAGTTTTAAGTTCTAGATAAATAAGGATAACTGAGGATGTGGATTCTTAATTCACTTGTAGACTTGAGTCCTCTCTTCTCCATGGTGTCCATTGCTAACATCACAGCTTACCAGGGAGCCTGTCTCCTGTTTAAGACATATGAACTAAATTGCAATCTGTTTACCAGTTTTCCATTTCTCTGGTGCATTTGGTTCAAGTGGGTACCAAGTGTAGGATACATGTGCACATCTGCAACATAAATTATACACCAGGTATCTCTGTTCTCTGGATAGATTGGCAGAGTTAAAGAAACAGAATCATCTCCTTTTCCCCCTCATTTTTCTTTTATAGGATTGAAATAGTATTCTTTTAAGGACATTCTTAAAACCAAACTAAAAAATAGAAGGTCTCATAAGAAGTGAATGTAACTTGATTTAAATGAGTATTCTCTGTCATTCCTTAGTAAAATGTTTTATAGATAAAGTAATTTGAAATATACTAATATTTTTGAAATAGAGGAGAAAATACATATCAAAAAAAMCCCTTTATTTCATTTCAGTTGTATTTCTTTCCTAAAATTATTTGAATCATTTTTACCATCCCAAAACACATTTATTGCTTGCTCATAATTTAAGCATCATCTTTACAATTGACATGTAACAGAGAAACTTATGATAAAAATAGCATTAAATTTTTTCATTTTACCACTTAGAATTCTAAAACATTGAAGTCCAATAAGAAAAACTGGTTAATTATGCAAATTTTAAATTTGCGATACGTTTCCCAAAGGCCATTCATTATATGCTGTTACTGAACCTTGTTTATGCTGGCCGTGCTCCAGCCTGGCCTGGTGCCTTGAAGCCATCCTCAGCACGTATTTATAGAGGAGCACACATGTTCTTTTATGCTGTTGTTTGCACATCTGCCGGTTTTCAACCAAATTGTAGGCTTTGTTAATAGCCCTCCTTTTGTACTCGGTAAAAAGATACTGTATTGTCAGTGTTCTGCCTCAAATTTCTTTTAAACTTCTAGTCTTTAGAAAACCTAAATAGTGACATGGTGGAGCCCACTCACTCTAAATGGTTGGAAATGGGAAACAACGGGAGTCTTCCTCCTGAGGAGGAAAATGGAGACGGAAATGAAGCCACTGAAGAGGAGACTGAAGAAGAGGGTAAGAAACCGGGTGGAAACAGACACCTCTCAGTGACTGATTTTGTGCAAGTTTTCCCTCCCGTGTTTGGAAGTTTAACAAGTTGGTGGCTTCTAGTTACGTATCTGGTCTATAAACCAACCACTTCCTTCCTAAGTGCTCCTGYCTCTTGGGAACTGTGGTGGATGAAATCYTTAATCCTKAWGTGAAAGTTTTGGTTTGGGTCCCAATGACAGTGGTGAAATAGTGTACCTAATGCTTATATTGAATGCCATTGTAAATGATACAAATATATGCAGTCTGCTACCCAGGAGCTTATGGTTTGGACAAGCACCACACTAGAGAACTTCCTTGTATTAAATGGAATGTATAGAATAGTAAACGAGTGTGCATGACAGGACTGTCCTCTAAGTGTGARCAATCATGGTCATTTTGTTAACTCTGTGGTACTCTCACTATACTTACAATATATTGTGGTGGGAAAATGTGGACATTTCAAAATCATTTTGTAGGTGGAAGGTATTTATAAATGTATTGATGAGATGTTTTCCTCTGCTTCCTTTTATTAAGTGTAGCCATCTGTTTGATTGTTAAGATGTGCCACAATACTTATTTTTCATGTTTAATGATAGCTTATCTAGAATCTGTGTTTTATCCTTTCTTGGCTGCTTGTGGGTGTTTGCATCTAAGGATGGACAGTGGTGGGACTTTGGGAGAGCTAACACAACCCACAATGTGGTACAATTAAAATTTTTGGCTAAAGATTTAAGTAGATATATGTACCTAACTAAATTGGATAGGCTGCTAAATTAGATCAAGGTAACTGAATTTAGGTAACTAGATTTAGTTTTAAACAGATAAATGAACATTTTATTTTTTCTGTACTCTTAATTTGGAATACTAATATAATTCATGTTTATCATTAATTAAAAATTACTTCTAACATGACATTTTTATCAGCATTTCTATTATTTTCTTTGGTTCGCTTCATTCTGGATTTTAGATCCTGCAAGTGTCCCTTGCAGAATGTTGGGCCTCTTTTTTCCACTCTTGCTAACGCGGAAACACAAGGATGGTTAGTTCTAGGACGTTACTAGTGATTGGAGGATTTGCCTGGTGTCGTGATAGCTATCTGTAGTCAAGTGTATCTAGGATGGAAACTATGGGTGTCACCCATCACTCTATTCTCTATGAGAGCAATGGAATGAACATTTCCTCCTCTCACATAGCATATTTGTTTTTGAGCATAAATGTCAATTTTATCATTTTATTTATTTTTAAGACCAATTATTGCCGGAACCCAATGCAAAGCAAATTAATTGCCTCAAGACCTATTTCGGACACTGCAGTTTTAAACCGTGAGTGTGATCTCAATTAACTGTATCATGTACTTAATTTTTTCCACAAAGAAAAACAGTAAATAACCCATCCCCATACCCTAACAGTGGCAGCCTGATTTTATTGTAGTCACACCTGTCAGATACACATCGTATGTAACTGCAGAATTATTTGAAGTACTAATTACATAAGGGTTTTTGTCCTTTTAATAGGAAAGGAAGCAGTTCTGTTTTTATTTGACTGTGTGGCTCTATGTAAAAACTACATAATAAAAAAGGAATTCTTCTCACTGCTGAGTTATGTGTTATTGAGTATGAAATCAGAGGAAAGGCACATCCCTGCCTGTTTCCTGCAGGTGTCCCAAGGCACACTGTTGTGAGTCCCTGAGAGAACAGTTTGAGAAGCCGATGGTTTGCTGTTTTAACATCTCAAAATATATTTACATCTAAACGGCTGTCTTAATCAATGTCCTATGGCTGTGAAGGGACATCATGACCACAGCAACTCTCATAAAGGAAAACATTTCATCAGGGCTGGCTTACCAGTTCAGAGGTTTAGTCCATTATCATCATGGAGGAAGGCATGGCGGCATGCAGGCAGACATGGTTCTGGAGAAGGAGCTGAGTTTCACATCCCAGTTGGCAGGCAGGAGGAAGAGAGAGGGAGACATAGGGTGTGGCTTGAGTTTCTGACACCTCAAAGCCCACCTCCTCCAACAAGGCCACACCTCCTCCAACAAGGCCACACCTCCTGATCAGATACGCTACTCTCTGTGAGCCTTTGGGGACCATTTTCATTCAAACCATCACAAGGGCACACTGATACAATGAGATGATCACAAATGAGATTAGGAACAAGTGCATGTGAATAAGACCATTAAGAAAGTAACAATCTAGACAGGGTTTTTTTCATTTTTGAGAACTTAAAAAAAGAATTCATTGAAGCAGTTTTTCCTTTTTTTAATAAACTATAGCCGATGTACAGAAGAGCACACAGATGTATAGAGAAGGAAGTTCTTTTAACTCAGCCTGCTGAGATAGACAGCACTCAAATAAGGATAGATTGTCATCTACATAATCAGAAGATCTCATCTCCAGTTGATTTTACCGTAGACCATCACTTTACACAGGTCTCATTTCAAACCTACAGCAGTCCTTTTATTTATTCTAAAATACTGACTTTTCGGTCTATAGTACTACTAAGCTAGAGATTTGCTTTCTATTTTAGATATAAGTAATAAAATTAAATACACATACTATATGGTAACTCACAGTTATTCGGTCCGTCTGAATGAGAAGTTAATCAAATGATCAAGTTTTTTCCTCTCAAATTTCTAGGACTTGCATATATTTATATAGGAAGTTCCAAAAAGTCTGAAAGAGTTTATTGGAGAGCAAAAGTTAAATAGATTTGAACTTGTGCATTAGACGCCACTGATAAAACCTTTCACCTTGTACCTTCAAGGGTTCAGTGGAAAGTCATCCGTTCTGTATTAGAAGAAAGAAGAGATAATGTTGTTGTCATGGCAACTGGTAAGTTAGACCTACAGTAAATAATTTAATCATTTAAAAGTCATAAAGGGTTTAAAGTGCCTACTCTTTCACAGACTTAAGACATAGGAAGGAGTGACGGAGAAAGCCTCCAAACTTATGCATGCATTACCATATAAGTCCACTTATTCTGCTACATAAGCACACTGTAAGAAGAGAGTAAAGCATCAAGAGCCTCGTTTTAATTTTTTGTGTATTATTTTTATTCGAGGGTATGGGAAGAGTCTGTGCTTCCAGTACCCACCTGTGTATACAGGCAAGCTTGGCATTGTGATCTCACCTCTCATTTCCTTAATGGAAGACCAAGTCCTCCAGCTGCAGTGAGTATTGCTTTTACTGCTGCATCCGTGCCTTTGACAAGCAAGTGGGAAGGACATTTCAAGGCAGGATCCTACTATACAGGCCTCGCTAGTCTCTTCTCTCTCAGTCCAGTGCCCCTTTGCCCTCTCTATTCTATAAATGAAATATCAGATGATAAGTGTGGATCTAGTTCATAGCATTATGTGTTTGGAAGTGACTTGATCTCCTTTATTTTTATTCTTTGAGATAGGTCTTGCTATCTCTGGCCTCTTGCCTTGCCCTGCAAGTCTTGGTTTACAGAGCATGCACTATTACCCCTGGCTGCATTTACAAGTAGCAAATGAAGTGTTAATGGAAGAGTTAACATTCATTCTTGAGTTCTCCAATTCAAGGCTACCTGATTTCCCTGATGAGGTTTTAAAAGGCCTGATAGGTTTATGCTGGTTAGCCGCCTCAGAATTCTTTTTGGTTCTGCTGTCTGGGCTCCTAAGCTTGCTATGAGGTATACGTAAAAGTTTACTTTATAAGGTATGTTTTTATTAGTTCATTGAAAATCTCCTACATGTTTTGATTACAGATACCCCTCTTCTAACCCTAAGTTTCCCTTTCTATTCCTTCTTGGAAGGTCCACATTAAAGACTTGCCTCCTCACAGGCTCTTGAAGGAATATATCAAGTTATACAGACACAAGAAGAAAGAACATTAGAAGGATTAGGAATATATATTATTAATCTTTTTGAGAATGAAGTTAATATTTTAAACCTGTGTATTCACGCAGAACATTTGTCTCTTATAGAATGTCCAATGTTCCGGCCTGTTTACTTGGGTCCGCACAATCAAAAAATATTCTAGGAGATATCAAATTGTGAGTAATTTACATAATGTCACATGACGTTGTAAGATGTATATAGAGTAAGAGAATTTTATATATATGTTTATTTATTGTATGAGTAAATTGCCCATATTTGAAAACATACTTTAAAAAGCTTTGTTTCTGAAATTATAACATAGTTCTATTTCTTCCTTTCCTTCCTTTCTTCCTTCCAAACAACCAATCATCCTTCCTTGTTCTCTTTCAGATTCATGAGTTTTTTTCCTCCATTAGTTGTCATAACAAGGTTATGTGTATATACTTATGTATTGTCAAATGCCCAGTTYTTCTCAGTAGGAGTCATGTGAAAATCCTTTACCCTTAAGATAAAAATTCATTTTTGTTTAAATTATTATTGTATTTGTATTATTAATTTGTCTTGCATATCTTATTGTATTATATTTTGTATTATATGTTGTATATATCATATATATTATTTACATGTATTATAATTTATCTTATATTGTTAATTTGCTACTATGATAATTTTTATAAAAAAGGCTAGGAATTACTTATGGCATGTCTCTCCCTATAAAAGTAGATCAAATTAAATTTAATTTTTTATATAAAAAGTTCTTTAAGTTTTTAATTCATCCATCCCACTAATATTTTATGCATATGAGTATACTGTTGCTGTCTTCAGACACCCCAGCAGAGGGCGTCAGATCCCATCACAGATGGTTGTGAGCCACCTTGTGGTTGCTGGGAATTGAACTCAGGACCTCTGGAGGAACAGTCAGTGCTCTTAACCACTGAGCCATCTCTCCAAGCCCCCATCCCACTAATATTTTAGTGTCTATTACATGCTAATCATATTTTCACTAGTAATTTATTAGGCATGCAATAAATTTTACTTTATCTCTAGGAAATTAATACAGTTTTCTAATTACGGTAAGAAACAATAGAAATAATAAAGTCTGACATCGCTCTACCCAGGTTTGGACTCTGTTCTCCCCCCTTTTAGGAAACTGATCTGAGTCAGTTAACTCCAGTGTACCCCAGTTTCCTTCCAGGGCCAGACTCGGGACACCTCCGTTCAAGAGTGGACACCAGAGGCTCCATGGAACCGAAGAGCAGCCGGGAAAACTAACCCGGCCCTGGAAACAAAGGGCAGAGCTTGTAATCCAGATTTCAGGCTTTTCCTGGGCTTCAGTAGGCAGTGCAGCAGACAGATCCACAGAAGTAGATCTCAGCACGTCATCCGCACACGCCTACTCAGTTCACTATTTGAGAAAGTTACAAAGGCCATCCAGTGGGGGGAAGAGACAGAACCAGAACAACTGGAGAGCCTTATAAGAAAAACAAAACAAACATCAGACAAACAAACCCAAAACTAATACATCACACAAAAGTAAATATGCATCCAAACATAAAATTGGGAAATAGTTAAGGAAAAGTATGCCATCTTTATAACCTTCAGTTAAGAAGACTTCTTAAATACCCAAAGCCAAATCTATAAGAACAAACTAGCAACTGCACTTTATCAAACTGAAAACCTCAAAAGAACCATTGAAAGAAGAAAGGCCATAAACTAGTGAAGTATCTGTAAAGCACATTTAAATACAAGATTTCTACCTACAATATAGAAATTACCACCAAAACAGAATTAAAAAAATTAAAGTGTCAAAAGATTGGAGCAGACTCCAGCACAAAAATATACAAAGAGCAATGAGTGTAAGATGTTCACCGTAGCTGGTCACCAGCAAAAGCAAATTGAAAGTACAATGAGATTCTTTCCAAGTGGCTAAAGCCAGTGACTGGCTAAGCAATGGCAAGGGTGGTGAGGAACAGGACTTCTCCCACACCACTGCTGGGGATGAGAGATGGTAGAAGTTTTGTTTTGGGACTAGATTGTTAGAAACCATAATTTGACTTATAATTCTAGTTTAGTGATGAATGCCACATGACAGGAATTGTTATATTTTATTTTGATGAATTGAAGATAAATCAAAGATCTAACATATCTGACTATATGTATAACATTCCTTTGGTTTTTTATAATCAGTATGATGTATTAATTAAAAATCTATTGTTTATTTTGATTTTGTTGTCAATCATTGGGTCCCTTTTTTTCCTATTGGAGTGTTTCAATTTCTGTTTCTGTTTTTGTTTGTCTTTACAGAGGCAAATATAGGATCATCTACATAACTCCAGAGTTCTGTTCTGGTAACTTGGACCTACTCCAGCAACTTGACTCCAATATTGGTAAGTAATGAAATAGGACTTTGGTAAGTACGAAGTCACCCATGCATGTTTAGAGACTAAATTCCAATTTTGTTAAAGGCTTATTTCAAGCCTTTGCTCTCCTAGGAAATCTCTGACCAATTTGACGTTTGCCCCATTTCATAATACTGTATAGTTCCTCATTCCATAGATGTGGGACTCCTGGGTTAGAGTTATATCTGCGTACAGGCATGTCTGCATCCCCGTCACACTGTCAACTCTTTTGAGACTTCTCTGCTCCTTTATGCAGGATGAGGYACACAGTTGTCGGTTCTGTGCATTGCTGATTGAACGCTGAATCCTAGAGTCTGGGATTTGTCTCGTTTCATATTCTGAGTCTAAATGAAATCACTGTAGTGGTTCCTCATTCTTGTTCATAAGAATCACCCTTCGAACTTTAGAATAATGCTGTTAAATGGCTTTTTTCTTAGAAAATATAAATGTAAAATTAGTAAAATGCTGTGATTTTGTTTATGCTGAACCATTTGTTTTTTGTTTTTGTTTTTTGGTGGTGGAGGTGTGGCTAAGTTTAGCTAAGAGCTCCAAAGAAAACAGATGCCATCCATATTCAAAACCTTCATTTGAGTTTTATCCAACTTATCAGATAGAATTGTTTTCCCAATTTGTAGGATATCTTTTTTTTTTTTTTTGAAGAATTGGGTATTAAGTAATTTCATATAGGTTAAGTTTTCAGTATTGTACTGGACTGGCTAGTTGAATGTCAACTTGATTTAAGTTCGGGTTGTCAGAGAGGAGGGAACTCAGTTAGCAAAATGTCTCCATAAGGTCAAGATGAAGGCAATCCTGTAGAACATTTTCTCAATTAAGGATTGATGATAGAGGACCAGTCCCGTTGTGGATGGCACTATCCCTGGCCTGGTGGTCTTAGGTGCTATAAGAAAACAGGCTGAACAAGCCATGGGGAGTAAGCCAGTGAGCAGCATTCCTCTGTGAGCTCCATATCAGCTTGTATTGATTGGTGTTGCTTGTTGGTGCCACAGTAGAGGGAGAAGCTCATCAAGATGCTAAGCCGTCCTTTTTGGAAGGAGCGGAGGGTTTCAGACTTCTTGGGAGGCTCACTCCAGTTACTTTATTCAAACATTATTCAAGGCTAATTGAGGCTGTGAAATGTTTCAACCACCACAGTTATCTTGCCTTTGCTGCTCAAGAGAGCAGACAACCTACACAAACCTCAGTCCCTTTTGACCATGGCTTTGCATAATCAAAAGTAAGAACTCCAGGTTTTCCAGGAGTGTCTTAGGACCAATATTTATGCAGCTGCAAGCTCTAGCATAGTACTTAGTGCAGACTTTCTAGGGAGACAATATTTCTTCAAGGTTCAAATAATCTCAAAACAATTTCTCAGCCTCTACTCATTAACCCAAACATAACAGAGGCTTTGCTGACACATTTCACTCAACGCTAGACACAAAGACTTCACTCTGCATTCCACTCCAAGCTCCTGCCTCCAGAGTTCCCACATTGACTTCCTTCAAAGATGAGTGTGATGTGGAAGTGTAAGCCAAATAAACCCTTCCTCCGCAGGGTGCTTTGGTCATGGTAACAAAGACATGTACCTTATCACTTAATAGTTTTTGTCTTGTCAGGCATCAATGGGAGAAGAGGTCCTTGGTCCTGTGAAGGCTCGATGCCCCAGTATAGGGGAATGCGAAGGTGGGGAGGCAGGAGTGGGTGGGTGGGTGAAGGCACACCCTCATAGAAGCAGGGGGAGGGGAATGGGGTAGGAAGTTTCTGGGGTGGGGAATCAGGAAAGAAGATAACATTTAAAATATAAATAAAGAAAATATCCAATAATAAATAAATAAATAAGTAAATAAATTAACGAATAAATGAATGAATAAGGAAATTGAAAAAAACAAATATAAAGAAGCAGACTTTTATATTTCAGTATGTGTTGAAACCAACAAAGAATGAGGGCATAAATTAATATTTAAGGAAATATATTCTCGAAGTGTGTCTATCTTCTCTGTTAGCTCTCATTGGCACGCTTTTGCCTATAGTGGAAAGAAAACAAGTTTAATGTGTATTCTGTAATGGCTGGAAGGAGTTCTTTCGAGCATTTCATTGTGGTTTAACCTGTCTACCTTATGGATCAATTTAATGGTAATATCTAAAACACTGGTTATCAGTAACTCTACTCTGAGTATAGTTTATTCCACTTTTAGTGTTTATTTGTTTTAATTTATAATGATGTTAAATTAATAATTACTATAAGTAAATAAACATTAAAAGCTTTTGACAAGTAGTTATAACTTTTTATGGRGTAAATGGTCAGTACTACAGAGGCTCTGAGAATCTAGTTCAATGATTCTGTTTGCCTAGCATGCTCCAGGCCTGAGCTCAAACCTCATTCAGTTTAGTTTATTTTTAGTTTTACTCCGTGTGTTGATGTTTGTGGTCAGAGGGTAACTTGAAGGAGGAGGGGAGATGGTCCTCTCCATTAACCATGTGGGTTCTAGACATTCGCTATTATGCCGAAGGGAAGACCCACTTCCTCTTGCTCGCCCCAGACAGCGTGTGTTTTGTGGTTTTCTTTCTCTTTT
>BDUI01003457.1:15749-26132 GCA_002335545.1 Apodemus speciosus
GATAAGGCGTGGCCAGTAGAATTTACCCATGCTGTTGGAGGTTCTAGGCACCAGACCCGCTCTGCCATCAGACTTCCTGCACGAGGCCCCTGACCTCTCTGAACTGTAATGCCTGCCATGGGGTAAAAAAAAAAAAAAAAGAGGAGCTGGGGAATCTCTTGTTGCTCTCACTGACTGCAAATGTGTGCGGAAGCCTGTGTACTGGGGCCTTGGAGTTGTAAAGAATATAGATAGATACCACCCACACCCCTAGGGCCACTGAAGTGAATCAGGACATGCTAGGAGAACAGAGTGGTCCAGGGGCTCCTTTTTAGTAGGAGTGGGGCAGTTTGAGGAGGGGAGAGAAAGGAGGATGTGGAAGGCTGCCCAGTGTCTTCATCTCTCTTCAGGACTCCTTTCAGGACCACTGCTCAATCTTCTCTCAGGACCAGTATTTTTCTGAAGTGCTCACAGTGAGAAATGAATACCCAGTGTACCAAAGCCCAGGAAAAATGCCTGTACAAACTGAGCTCAATGTTTGTGAGGAGCCCCATTCCAAATTACTGGGAAAGAACATCTTGATTAATTCAGCTAGAGTGAGATGGCCATTTCTGATCCATGTAGTCATGGGCAAGAGGTCAGGGACAAGGAGGAGAACATACAAACATCATGACCAAGAAGCAAGTTGGGAGGAAAGGGTTTATTGAGCTTACACTTCCACATTGCTGTTCATCACTAAAGGAAGTCAGGACTAGAACTCAAGCAGTTCAGGAAGCAGGAGCTGATGCAGAGGCCATGGAGGGATGTTCCTTACTGGCTTGCTTCCCCTGGCTTGCTCAGCCTGCTCTCTTATAGAACCCAAGACTACCAGCCCAGGGATGGCACCACCCACAAGGGGCCCTCCCTACTTGATCACTAATTGAGAAAATGACCCACAGCTGCATCTCATTGAGGCACTTCCCCAACTAAAGCTCCTTTCTCTGTGATAACTCCAGCCTGTGTCAAGTTGACACAGCCAGTACACTACCTGACATCCTGCATTCTGCTTTCTAGAAAAGGCATCGATGCTGGGCCAGTAGCCAAGGAGCCCATGCAATTGCGCTGAGCTGAACTGTTGTAAAAGATATAGAGACTCGATAATGAGTCAGACTCCAGGCTGAACTTGCTCTGTTCTGTGCTCAGCTATCCAAGGCTTCGTGTGTATTAGGAGCACAGGTAATCCTCAGAGCTATTCTCTGAGATGGGCTTTGTCATTCTACCCATTTTATAGATGGGTAACCTGAGCACTGGTGAAGCTATATAACTGTCTAAGGTCATACAATGAATGTTAGAGTGCGGATGCCCCCCTGCCTTTCTCATATCTTGTTTATCTTTTCTAACATAATAACTTTTGTTTCTCAAAATTCTTATGGAGAACAAGGAGGTAATAAATCACTTACACCCTTGATGTGCTTGTGGTAGCCTCTTATTTGTGGTGAAGTAGCTCCTTGGACTAGCCATGCTCAGAACTCTCTGTCATAGTTACTCTGCTGCTGTAATGAAATCCTTGATAAAAGCAACTTATGGGACGAAGGGCTGATTTTGGCTCACAGTCCATCCTGGTGGAAAGTCACTACTGTCTCAAGCAGGAAGGGAGGCAGCTGCTCACACGACGTCCATAGGCAGAAAGCAGAGAGTTAGACCTTCCAGCGCTCAGCTCACTTCTGCCATTAAATTTCCTATACTTTATTTATTTCATTTATCGTATCTGATTATTTACCTGGATTTATGTTTGTCCACCATGTGCATGCCTGATAGCCACAGAGGTCAGAGAGGATACTGGAACTAGACCTGGAACAACAGRTAGTTATGAGCTAGCCTGCTGCTGCTGAGAACTGAGCCCCAGTCCTCTGAATGAGCAACAACTGCTCTTTACTGCTGAGTCACCATTCTAGTCCATTTTCTTCTTTTTATACAGTTCTTTGGGGGGTGGGGAGCAAATGGACCCTTGTGTGAATGAGCATTAATGACATGAGCATAGTCATGGTAAGGACCCCAGTGCTTCAGATGCATGGGAATGGCGAGGACCCCAGTCCAAGTAAAGATGTTGGCAATATGTACAGAAAGCATCAACCACAGCTTCCTCCTTCCAATGACAGCGGGCTAAGACTGCTTCCCTACAGAGACCACTACTGAGATGAACTTACCCGCCTCCTCCTTCAGCTGTGCATAATCAGTGCTCTGAGTTTCTAGGTGACTGGTACATCTCTGTCAGAGCTCAATCTACCTTATGCTTTTCTGCACGTGCATCTGTCATTTTATTCCTCATGGTCCCAGTGAAATTGGTTCCACAGCCAYGCAAGTTGTGGCACAGCCCAGAATCGCAGCCCAGGGAATGATGCCGCCCATAGTAGGCAGTGTTTTCCCATCCTAATTTGCCTAAGATACAGAAAGCCCATCTCCCAGGTGATTGTATATCTCATCAAGTTGAGAGTTGAAATGGATCATTATGCCCTCTGACAGGGAGAGCTTGGGTATCATATTCTCTAGCAGCCCTGCCCGTAGGCTGCTCTAATTATTAAAATGTTTTTTTATTTTCTAAAGCTCTGGGCTAGACTGATTTTGGGTTCACAGGAACTGATATCTACTGATTGCAACCCTATCATTTTGTTTTTAYGGTCATGGACTCTAAAAGAGATCTTTATCCCAATCCCTAGAATAGGTTATACTATGTGGCAATGGGACATTAGAGTCACAGGTGGAAACAAGGTTGCTAATTAGCTGACCTTAAAAGAGGGAGATTAATTTGGACTATAATCAGTAGATTTGAAAGTGTCTTTGAAAGATGAAAGAGGGGGGCAGAAGGGTTAGCATAGAGTTATAGGATGTGGGAAGGACTTGAGCCACCATTAATGGCTTGGAGATCAAGGAGCCACAGACAAAAATGTATAGGCAGCCTATAGAAGACAGAAAAGCAAGTGTACTGGATAGTTTTGTATATCAACTTGACACAAGCTGGAGTTATCACAGAGAAAGGAGCTTAGGTGAGGAAATGCCTCCATGATATCAGCTGTAAGGCATTTTCTCAACTAGTGGTCAAGGGAGGAGGACCCCTTGTGGGTGGTGTGATCTCTGGGCTGGTGGTCTTGGGTTCTATAAGAAAGCAAGCTGAGCAAGCCAGGAGAAGCAAGCCAGTAACACCCTTCCATAGCCACTGCATCAGCTCCTGCTTCCTGACATGCTTGAGTTCCAGTCCTGACGTCCTTTGGTGATGATCAGCAATGTGGAAAGTGTAAGCTGAATAAAACCTTTCCTCCTCAACTTGCTTCTTGGTCATGATGTTTGTGCAGGAATAGAAACCCTGACTAAGACAATTGGTATCAGGAGTGAGGTATTTCTGTGATAACCTGACCATGTTTTGGGGAGGACTGTGGAAGGACTTTGGAACTTTGAGCTTGAAGAGCCATTAGAATGTTAAGAGCTCTGTGGAATGTTCTGTAGGAGCTTGGAAGATAATGTTGAGAACAGTGCAGAAGATGGAGCCTGGCTTATGAAATTTCAGAGGGAAGATTAAAGACTCTTATTAGAGTCATTGCTATTTTGATTGTGAAGATTCTGTGGTTTTGGTTAGCTGGGGCTGAAGAATCAGCTGTGATTAACAAGATACCAGAACTACTAAACCGAAAATTCTGCATTATCGTGACTATTGATGCTGGTTAGCTAGAACTAAGAAATTAGCGATGATTAAGAAGAGACCAGCATCATTGAGGTGACATCTTCTGGGAAGTGTTTTCTGAGAGTTCAATGAGGCTATGTTCCAGAGATAGCCAAGGTTGTACCTCATGCTGCAGCAGGACTTGGTAATATGTAAGAGTCACCCAGGTGGTACTGGTTTTGAAGGCATGAAGAGGTCCTGAAGAGTAGCTGAGGCTCAGCACTGTGAGAGGTCAAGGAAGGCCATTGGTGAAGGGGCAGTCTCAGTTGCAATTGATGGCCCAGAACTGAAGGGGTCATTCAAAGGAGTTGAGGCTTGGCACCATGAAGAGAACCAATATGAGGCTATTGGTGAAGCCTAGTTACAGCAGAAGATAACAGTGTTTCGGAGATGCCAGTGCCATGAGATGACCTCTAAGAACAGCAGCAGCAGTGGAATACAGGCATCTGGAGCCTAGAAGGCAAGGTATGTGCTACAAAGGGCAGAGCTAGAGGAGTGACCCAAGCCATTGGAGGAGCCCAGAAAATTGTGAGTGGATCCCAGACATTGGATGGTTAGAGTTTGATTTTGCTTTTGATTGTGACTGTGCCCTGATATTTTTCTCTCTTGAAGTAAGAAGGTATTTTAGTGGAGACCACAGTTAAGAGACTTTGAATTTTAAAAGATATTAGATATTTTAAAGGGATTGAACTCCTAATATGTAAAGACTGTGGGACTTTTAAAGTTATTAAGATTTTGGGAATGAATAAGAAAGTAAGGGTTGAGGCTTAATAGTCATGTGTTTGTGTGTCAAGTTGACAAGGGTTAATTGTACTGGTTGGTTTTGTGTGTCAACTTGATACAAAATTGGAGTTATTACAGGGAAAGGAGCTTTAAGTGAGGAAGTGCCTCCTTGAGATGCAGCTGTGGGGCATTTTCTCAATCAGTGATCAAGGCAGGAGGGCCCCTTATGGTGCCATCTCTGGGCTGGTAGTCTTGGGTTCTTTAAGAAAGCAAGCTGAGCAAGCCAGGGGAAGCAAGCCAGTAAGAAGCATCTCTCCATGGCCTCTGCATCAGCTCCTGTAACCTGACCTGCTTGAGTTCCAGTCCTGACTTTGGTGACGAACAGCAATGTGGAAAGTGTAAGCTGAGTAAACCCTTTCCTCCCCAACTTGCTTCTTGTTCATGATGTTTGTGCTGGAATAGAAACCCTGACTAAGACTGCAAGAAAGCACAATTTCCCTAGGGCTTTCAGAAAAGAACTACCACGAGGATATGTTGATGAACTCTGACCCTGAGAACTGAATGATAATAAACATATGTTGTTTTAAGCAACGTTGTTTATTATAGCAGCAATCCAAAAGAATAAAAAGCAAATCAGATTTTTAAAAACAGTATTGACGTTAATGCCAGCACTAAGAAGAGGCAGAGGAAGGAAGATCCCTGTGTTCAAAGCCAGTCTGGCTTATAGAGAGAGTTCCTAGCTACATAGTGGGACCCGTTAAAGACTGTTAAATTTAGTTTCCCTGAGTGTCTTTTCCAGCATGCTGCATGACCCTGGTTCCTTCAGGTGCTCCTCACAGGAATGTTTTGACAAGTTCAAGCCATAGCAGAACTAAGATGAGGTCATTAAATCTGTCAATTATCGGCTCACTGGTGAATTTCCATGGAAGTGAGTAATTTAGGCAGTCTAAGAATGGATGGAGCCAGGACTGTCAGTGTTTGTACCTATGAGATGGTGGCAGTGCTGAGCAGAGTAAAAACAGGTATAATTTGTCACAGCACAAGCTCTCTCGACACCCTGCTAAATACCAGAGTAACCTTTAACGAAGGCAGAGACCATCAATTAAATAAACAGATCCCTTGATGGAGAAGAGGAAGAATAGGAATGTAAACACAGGCGAGGTCTCATAATGCAGTGATGGTAAATTGGCTTTGTTCTCTTGGTGGGCTGCTTTCTATCCACAGGAAAGAGAAAGGAGAAAGATCCATCAAGGGTGTGAGGATCTGTGTAGGACTCACCAAATACCAGCAGCACTTGCAGAAATAGGCTTGGCATCCCTCTGAGGGGAAAATAAAACCAATTTTTCTACCAAGAGGTTGTGTTTGTGTCTGCTTAGAGATGATTTAGACTCCACGTTTAGGGATGCAGGGGGATGGATTAGTTGACCTTTGGTCAGGCGGTCAGCCAGGATACAGAGGTTTAAATTTATGCCTGTAAATTCTCACTCATGATTAAACTGTGCATACAGGTTTCTTAATACAGAAAGAGGGGGAAATAACATGGTGTACTTAGTTCCTGTAACCTCAGGACGTGTATGACATACTCAACAGAATTGGGCCAGGGATTAATATTGCTAAGGTCAGGGTGGTCATTTTGGGCAAGAGGGGATAATCTTTCATATGGTTCACCATTCTTCCATATCTTGGTTCATCTATAATGGACTGGCAAAGAGAGATGGTTATTAGAAAATAAAATGCTCTTAGAAGCCTCCCATGAATCATTTATGGGAGGTACTGTGCTGGGCAAAGCCACTGAAAATATGGCTGTCACGGGCAACTCAGAGACTATTTATGAGTGAGTTTCAAACACGACTCTCAACCAGAGAAAGAGGATGGAACACTTTGAAA
The DNA here is from genome assembly GCA_002335545.1 of Apodemus speciosus. Lineage (NCBI taxonomy): Eukaryota > Metazoa > Chordata > Mammalia > Rodentia > Muridae > Apodemus > Apodemus speciosus. Next base: position 22,033 of record BDUI01003457.1, read on the forward strand.
AGACTTCAGTCTCCAGGGTGGAAGAACAAGTGGGCAGAGTCCATTGAGGCTGCCTTCAAAGTTACCATGTGATGGTACCTGTTCTGCAGGATCCCTGACCCAAGAAGGGGCCCTACTTTCTGCACAGATTTCTTCTAGTTATGCATTCATACTTTTGCTATGGTCAGAGGTGAAGGGGTTGACTGAAGAGGCAATTAATTCAACCGAACTGAGGGCTAGCAACTGACTTGTAGCATCATGAGCAGCTCAGGAGCAGGAGAAAGTAGATTTTCTGTCAGTGGTGTGATGGTATGGAGGCTTTTGGGTGACTGCATACACTTAGTGTATCAGAGTCATGACAGCAGAGACATAAAGGCCTTGGGTACCCCTTAATGGAGAAAATTAGAACACTCCAGGTAAATTCTAAATATAACTCATTAAGACCCTTCTAGAAGACTGAAGGGAAGCTATGTGTTAACTAAAGAACTGTGCTGGAGTTTGCAGAGTGGAAGCCACTCAGTCTTACAGCATGGTRGTTGGGRGTGAGGATCGTGGGCCTAGGACCTGCCTTTCTTCAACRGAAGCTGGGAGCAGTAGTAGTCTTTTGGGTGAGTGWKGTGGTAGGGCTTGGCTTTCTAGCATGTTGTCTCCCTCCATTTTGGCTTTAGGCCATCCTTGGTATAACCATTAACCAAGCCTCCCCTTTACACTGACCATTATAATTGCTATCTAAATCCTTAATAATATGAAGAGATACATCTTCTTAGACAGAAGGAGGATGGCCTCCACAAACTACACTGACCAAAAGCCCTTGACTTTGGCTTGTATCCTCTGTAAATGGAGCTAAAAGCATCACTGTACACAATAGTGGCAACAATCAAAGGGGAAGAAATGTGTAAAAGTTATTGGCACACACACACACACACACACACACACACACACACACACACACACACACAGAGACGGGTTAAGCCAAACACTCTTTTCTTTCTTTCCTTCTCTCTTTCAGAAGACCGTAATTTTGTCTGTAGTGCTTTCTTTTGGGATTACTGGGGGAGCTGGAAGAACCTTCTGGAATACTTGTTTTAGTACAGCAGAATATCTGGGTCCTAAGATACTGAGTGCTCAAATAGTCTTATGGCTTCCTTTGTCTGCTCTTCTGTGTTCTCTTCCCCAGCTCAGGGAACTGCTCTTTTGAGGTGAAACTTTCCATCAGAAACCACTAAGGCTTCACCGCCCTTTCCCTTTCCCTGTCCCTGTCCCTCTCCCTGTCTCTGTCCCTCTCCCACTCCCACCCTCTCTCTCTCTCCCCCCTCCACCTGCTTGGTGAGAATTTGTAGGTCAGTTCTAAGGTTGAAGAAACATCTCCCCTTTCCATYGTGGAAGCAGCCAGCCAGCCCACCAATCCTTTCCTTTAAGATTTCCTGTCTGGAGTCCAGTGTCCTTATCACTAGGGACATGTGCCAGGTTCTGAGCAGTCTTCCCAAAGTCCCTTTTGCCAATTTGAGAGGAGAAGACAAGCACTTCTGACCTATCTCCATGACCCCAGAAAGCAGCAAGGCTCATGGTATATCCATATTTCTTTTCTAGATATATCTTCCTAAATCTTTAATTTCTAAAAGTCAGATTGTTTTATACCCCTGATATGGATGTGGATGGAAACTTGAGTTCAGAAAGAAGTTTTGGGATTTTTTTCCCCTTAAAAATGTATAGCTAATTCTGGTATCATGGTGCCTCTGGCAAAGGTTTCAATTTATCATCTAATCATTATAGAGTTCATGTTGATTTTGATGTGGCCTCAGGTGACGGGAGGTCCATGCAGCCGCATTCTGGTGCTTGCCAGGGACAAGCACACTTGTGTCTCTGACATTCATTTCTTGTGGGAACCAACAAACTTGACTTGGAACAATCAGAAATTCCTGTGACTTCTCCCTTGGCCTGATAATGAAGAGATGGATTTCTTAGGCCAGAGAACACAGTGGTGAGTTCTCAGCCTTCCCTGGCAGAGCGTATTCAGAGAGCCCAGGGCACTCTTGCTCTTTCTCTTCATGTTTGTCAAGGAGGCTGATTCTCCTAAAGTTAAGTATAGTTGAACGACAAGGAAATCTTGGGAGTTTGTTGCTGTTCCTTCACATCTGGATATTTTGAGGACTCTCCTCCTAGCACTGGGGAGAGGAACAGGCAGGCTTATGGACTCTTTCTTGATGTTAGTATGGCTGAAGTAAGGGGTTGAAGAGCTAGAGGGAAAAGCAGGTCTAGAGAGGGGAGGTTAGCATCAGCATTCTACCAGGCAGGGTAGAGCTGCCTGGGCGGGATGCCTACTCCTTCAAATGGATGGGTCCGCTTGATGTACCTCTGCCGTCATGTTGTCCAGATGTTTTTATGTGTGGGTGTCGAGTCTCTTCTCCAAACCTGGTCAAACAAGGTCAAAGTCTACCTGCATCTTCTACCACCCATATTGAGTCTCATGCAGGTCACTGGACACAGTAGGGGCTTGGTTAATGCTGACTGAGTGGCTGAAGCCCAGGGAACTCAATTAGAAGCAGTTGCTAGCAAACTTCATTACATTCAGTTCTGTTAAAGCCACAAGTGTTCACTGAGGGCTTTCTAGGTGCCTGGCACCACACAGAGCCATTACCTAATTATTTTGATCTGAATCCAATGGAGAGCTCAAAATTAATTCTCCAGCGGAACCTGTTTTAATGCATGATTGTTATGGAGATTGTATTGGAAAAATGTAAAGATAAAATGGAAAAAGCACCCACAGTCCTACTGTCCATATTTTCTTAAATCTCTTTCAAGCATATATGTAATTGAATTCACTTTTATACTAAAGTTTGTTTTATTAATTTTCTTTCTCATATTTAAAATTTTATCCCAAATATTGTTTTGATTATTTATCTAACATTTCCTATCTTCATAATATACAATACACACTCACTGTAGGAAATATGAAAAATATAGAAGAGTGTAAATAACTGGCTAAATAACATCATAAAAATCTTTCCAAGGTTTAGATGATGAATTTATTTCCTTCAGGTCTTATTTTTCTATGAATTTGTATGTGGTTTACAATATTATCATGTGCTATGTATAGTTTATTTTTAAAGATTTATTTTTATGTGTGTGTGCACACTCACTGTGTGTGCATGTGCAACCTGAGTGCAGGTGCTCAGAAGGTCAAACAAGGGCATCGGATCCCTTCTGGAGTTACAGGTGGTGTGAACCACTAAATGTAAGTGCTGGAAGCCCTACTCGAGTCTTCTGCAAGAGCAGCAAGTGATCTTAACCACAGAGCACCTTTTCCAGGTCCCAGCAGATGTATTAAATGTTAATTTTACCTTCAGTGACAATATTCTATTTGTTCAAATAGTTAATAACAATGCCAAGTACAGAAGGGCCTGTGCTGAAGAATAAATAGTCCCGTTGTCCCCTGCCCACCCTTGCCTGTCTCCAGGCCTGATACCCAGAGGCAGTGACCTTGAGCACTTCTGATGTTTTCCTCTGGGGTTATGCAACTCTCCATCTCCAGATGACTTGGGTCTGCCACCATTTTTTCATGCTTGTCCCTGCTGGATATTTATCTGCTATACTTCCTGCTTCCATGGCTACTTTGAGTGTAAGCGGCACAGTGTATCAATTCAATGTTGTTTCCTCGCCTCATACTGTTCTGTGCTCCACAGGGAGGACATCAACACCTCCACATCTCCTCATCCTTCCATAATCTCCAGATCAACTTAGGTGGCGTTACTATGAGTTCTCCAGTGTTGGTCTTCTCAGGGTGTCCTCTAACGTTTGGGCCATCCACTTTTGTATGTGGTCATCTGGGCAGTTAAGAATGAGTAAGGACCACTTACTTTCTCATCTCTGCCATCTTAAAAATTGCTTTCTGTTTTAATTGGCTGTCTGTACTCTGTTTTCTCTTTCCTTCCTTCCTTCCTTCCTTCCTTCCCCCCCCTCTCTCTCTTTTTTTTTTTTTTTTTTTTTTTTTTTTTTTTTTTACCAAAATTGCCATTTCACTTCAATGTTTCCATACAAAGAGGTATGAGAAATTTTTAAAAATCCATATCCCAGAGACCTCCTTGGCTGCAGGGCCTCCCCACCCAGTGTTGTGTGGCACT
>BDUI01003457.1:53628-63744 GCA_002335545.1 Apodemus speciosus
TCCCAGTGACACAGGGAGGGAACCAGGCTTTCACTTGAAGACAGCAAGTGGGTTGTGGCAGTCACAGAGAGGCAGCTGCCTGCCCAGGCCAACAAGACCCATAGCCTCTGGGCTAGTGGGAAGGAATGACATTGCAGGCCACAGGAGCACAGGGACAGTTCCCAAATCCATCTCAGATGTGGTACTCAACACCAGAGACTATTTCAGGAGCATCTGCTGTGTGCCAGGTTCAGGCTCAGTTGTTTATAGTTTCCACGCTCTTCTCCTGGGAAGCAAATGTTTAGTCTTGGCATTCAGGAGCCATTCCCTGGTTTGTTGGCTGAAGCAAGCCAGAACTGGGCAGTCCTGATCAGGGTTCTGAGGAGGCTAAAACAGGAGGCGTGTGCCAAACAGAGAACTCTGCCCAGCTAAGCTCTTCCCCAGCCTCCCAGCCCCATGTTAACCAGACTCCGACATCTCCATGACTGTGTGGCCTATTCCTCGTGGTGCAGAGTCAAGGACGTCCCATAACCTCTGCTCTGGGTACAAACACTCGGGATGAAGAAAGATAAGCCCAACAGCTGCAAGCATTTACAGCGCCAACTAAGGAGCCCAGGGTTTCTGGGGAGGGAGGAAACGTGCTGGGTAGAACTTTGTGATCCCAGGAAGGGACATGTCTGAAGAACACCTGGGTTTGCAGGCTGTCACATACCAAGAAAMGTTTTTTAGGATTAGAGGCTCCAAACGTATCCTGGAGGCTGGGACCAGTGAACCACAGAAAGCTTGCACAAAGGGAAGAATAGCTTCCTGCCTGTTAGGTCAAAGGCTGTGAGGAAGGTAGATGAAGACAGGAAGTAGTCAGGGTGGCTCGAAGACATCCTTGGGTGGGACCAGCTCTCTGGGTTTTAACTGGTCCTCTCTCAACTCCCACCCACAACCTGAATCTGAATAAATCTCTGTCCTTGGAGGTGGGTAGAATTGTGTGCACACAGGGTAGCAGTTTGCTAGATAAAGATTGTGGAAGGAAGTCAGATGGTAGGCTGGCAAGGAGATGTTCCCTATGGGGCTGGCTGTCGCTGAGGGAGGCGGGGAGGCATGGCTGTCGTGGGTGGGCCAGGACCTGATGGTAGGGAAAGGTATGGACTAGAATGGGGTACATGTCACCTTGAGCCTGGCTTTCCTCATCAGAAGAGCCGTAGGCGAAATGGCCCTGACACTGACAGAAAAGATGTGGCCGATGGCCCAGTCCACATCTCTGAAATCACTCCTACTTCCAGGAGGAACATTTCTGCCACTGAAGCGTGCTGCCAGGTGCCAGCCTCATCATTACCAGAGGCCCTTGTTACTCTGTTCTCTCCCCCCCTCTCCACAGCTTGATTTTCAGGCTTTGGAGTCCTGCTGCTTTGGCAGTAGTGGGGAAATGAGATTGTCTGTCACTCAGGAAACCAAGACTCCCGTAAGGAGCAGTCAGTATGCAGCAGACCTTAGCCCTTTATTTGAGAGGGTATCAGAGTATAGACCGTACACTCTGGGTCAGTCCTGAGYATGGACACCTCAGGGCAGAGTGACCACCCAGTCAAAGGTACCCTGGCCAAGTCAGTGGTGGTGGCCTTTTGGTGACCCAGCCATCCCAAGYTCCTGGGATGACTTGCTTTTTCCTCTCTTGCTTTGGTGTCCTTGGGAGAAGGAAATGGATAAATGTGTGTGTGGTGCTGCCTGGTAAGTAGAGATGAGGCAGATGAGATAGGAGGTGCATCCTGCCCAAGGAACCCCCGCACCAAAGAGACACACATGGTCAAGTGGACTTYAGTGGGTTCAAGTAGTTGTTTATTTTTAGACTGTTTCCAGCATGTTTGGTCCAGGGGTCCAGTTCCCCAAATTCCAGAAAAATAAACTAACGAGAACCACATGCACTAAGAGGAGGCCATTCCGACGTGTCTGTGATCATGCGGTGAATGGTCATAGGCTATAGGACAGGGACCCTTAGTGTGGGCAGGGCTCCCCAACCCCAGACAGCTGATAGCAGCTGGCTCTGCCCCCTGTCTGAGGCTTGGGAAAGGCTGAGGCCCTGTTATTTGGATCCTGCCACCTCAGGGTCCCAGGCCCCTTATTGCTACATTTGCTACTTTGCTACTTGATGGCCCCTGGGTCTTGCCCAGGGGGAGGCCTTATCACTGGGTGGCACTAATGAGTAGGTTGCTGGCGTCTGCTGTTGCCATGGTTACATGAGCACAGGCCTCTTTCTTGGAGAGTCCGGTGGTGACTTATTAGCAATTTACTTGACCACTATTCAACTATTCCACAGTCCTTGTCACAAATTCATCCCAGCCAGGTCCCTTTGGAGGCTGGTGACACATAATTTCTCCCCAGCCCTGGGCTTCCCAGTTCCTGGAACTTGCTGGAACATTTTCCTCCAGGAAATTCTCCAGGGCCCAAAGGYGAACAGCCCTCAATGCTTTCCCCCCTTCTGGAAAGGCTTCTTGGTGCTGTTGTCTGAAGCCCACACACRCGGAACAGAACAGGAGGAYGCATTTYAGGAMCACCACCAACTTTCACAACCAGCAAGGAAGCCAGGCACCTGGTTCTGTATCCTGTTGGTGAGGTAGTTTGAACATCCCAGGAATCCCGTTGGGCGTGTCCCAAGTGCCTGGCTCATCCAAGCAGCAACTAAGCATTGTAAGAGGCCCTTCCTGGGTACTAGCCTGGTACCTAGCTACTGAGCAGTGGGCAAACCTAGAGAAGACTTAACTAACTTCACTGGAAGTTGGGGCTCCCTTTACTTCTGGGACACAGCAGCAGCTTGCCAGGGAAGCGAACCCGACATGTCACTTTCTAGAAAGGCAGGTTGTTTCTTCGGGCTACTTGGGCCAGCCTGGTGTCAGAGCGCTGCTGGGCATTTAGATGTACTATCTCCCAGCTGCACTCTTGCCAATGCAGGAAACATTTATGTCAGCATTTGTTTCCGTACCTGGGCCTGTCTCACCTGCTAAGACTGGGGAGCTTCCAAATGACACTTGCTCCTCAAGTCCCCAGAGGGTAGATTCTCCTCTGAGACCGTATCAAGCCAGGAGAGGCTAGCAGGCTTCCAGGGGGGCAGAACACAGCAGAGGAATCTGCTTTGCTGAGGAATGATTATCAAACATCTAGATTTTGTCTGTGTGTACCAGGTCAAAGGGAAGCTGGCTGAGACCCATTTTTTCAAATCTTTGCATTATAATCTTGCGTGTTGAACTGACTTGGGCTGGTCAGCGTGGGTGGGACAACCTTGTTCTCCTTTGTTTTCTCAACTTGCTCGATCCACTGAGGCGCACACAGTGGCCACATGCCTGCACTTACCCCTTGTAGTGAGGTGGGGGTGAGAGCTTACTGTTCCGGGCTTGAATCCATGTAGAGTATCTGTCTGTCCTTGGCTCTATGGAACCTGACGACTGTCCTGTCTGCTTCTCTGTCCCCTGGGAGTGTTTAGAAGCTTGCCTCCTGTTCCATCTCAGAACCAGAGTATACGTGGCTCTGAGTGGGCCTTGCAGGGACCTCCAGAGTGAGGCCAATTATCAGGTCAGCACAGTGCAAAACCAGCAGACAAGAATTAGGGTACGGTACAGTAAAGGGTGCAGAAGTCATGGCCAGGAAGTCTGTCCCAGCCAGGTTGCAGCCTGGTTTAGAATGTGTTCTGTAGTCCATCGAAGGGGCAGGGGGGCAGCCAGAATCCTTGTCCTATGTGACTGAGGGCACAGATGTAACCTTTGTTTGAGAATATGAGATGCCTTAGTGTCAGCACAGCCTGGGGCGYMCTTGGTAGAGACGTTTCCTTTGTGCAATGTTGGATGGAGAGGAACTTGGACTACGATTTTGTGCAGAAACTGGAGGGTTCTACATAGAGGGATTTTGTTGTTTGTTGTTTTATTTGTTTTAAGTGGAGCTAGAGGGAAAGGGCCAGAAGACCCCATAACTTGGGTTGTGGCTTCTACTCTCCCATTCACTACTCACATGGCTACTTATGTTTGCCAAGGCCAGTGGGAGAAGCTGGCAAGTGTCTTGGTGTTTGCCGTCACTTTTGGGGACACCCTCTGATTTCCACCATTATCTCAAGGAGAGAAGAACTGACCTGGAAACAGATATGCTGGCCAAGAATTTTACATGGAGGATTCCCCGTGAGGGACCAACAAAAGGCTTGTGGATCTGGGGTTGTGTAGAAAGAGACATAGACAGGCTTTGCAGGTGGGGGCTGGGCAGGTGGGTCACATGATATATCCAGAAGGCTTAGACTGAACAAGCTCTTGGACCTTGGGTCACCAGCTGGTATATTTACTTGCATAAGCAATGTTTGCCTTCCTTCCTTCCTTCCTTCCTTCCTTCCTTCCTTCCTTCCTTCCTTCCTTCCTTCCTTCTTTTCCTTCTCTGTTTATATACTCCCAAGAGGGAGTTTTCACCTATGGCCAAATATTAAGGGAGGGGCCAACAGGTGTTGGCAGGGCAGGTGTATGTGGAAGAACATGTTTGAATTTAAAAACATGTTGCCTAATACATCTGCATCTGAGGGCATCTGGTGATCACAGTAACAATGACAATGACCGTACTAGCCACCATTTGCCAAGCACCRCCTGTGTGTTCATTCGGGACCTGTATGTGGCACTTTAGGTGCAAGACTTTCACAGCCATGTTGGCAAATGGTTATTCTGACACACCGGAAGAACACAGAAGATCTTTTGYAGGCTCTAACACATTTTGATTTTTCCTAGATGACTGACTACATCTAATAGGGTRCTTTGGTTGGGTCTTCAGACGAAGGTTYGGAAGGGAAGGGAATTCTGTGGCTCTGGCTGGGACSTGTCATTAYATATTGTGTTTAAGCTTCAGGAATAACTGAGCCCTAAACCAGTGAGAGTCTGGCCAGGCCTGGYRGGATACCACCATGTGCCAGCCCTACAATCTGTCCACCTCCAGAAACTTCCATCTTGGGCTACCAGTGGGGAGAAGCCCAATGGCCCCTGAGTTCATGGTCATGTTTATTGTGAGTAAAATACAAGGGAACAAGGCGAGGTGCAAGGGGCAAAATCAGAAGACAGGAAGTAATAATAKTTTTAAGAGATTGTCACCCGAACCTTCAGTGGCTAAACCACACACTCCGTTATCCGTACTGGGAACCTCTTCAAGCTCTGGACCCTTGGACRTTTGATGGGAACCGGGGGATGGCCATCACACCCATGGAGACTTCTTTAAAATATGGTTCCACAGAGGATGGAGAGAACTTGAAGGGTCATTAGGGCTGAAGATGTGACTTTTGACATTTTATGTGAAAGCAGCATCTGTCACCCACCTAGTACACCTGGGTGGCCACCAGTGGGGGAGGGGGAGCAGGTGGCAGTGAGTGCTGCCAGTGCATTAGAGAGAGTAGTAGGGAGGTGATTCTTAATACTATGTGCCCAGGGTCCCTCTGAAGTTTGCTGAAAAGCATGATTCCCCAGATRACTGGACAGGTGAGGTTAACATCTTGAGTGATAGCCAGACAGGAACCCCATGAGACATCCTCTGACCATGTTAAAAATGGACCCTTGTTGAGAATAAGCATTGGTGCATGGCTGTACAAGAGAGAGGMTATAAGCAGGGCCTCTCCCGCTGGCCCAGCACCGTGGRCTGTTTCTCTCTGGTCTCCCCATCCATCCACCGCATCTTCCCACCAGTGCCCTCCGTGGCCCTCACTCTTTCTCCTTCACAGTGACCAAATCTCCCCGCAAGGAAGCTCTGTCGTTGGATGTGGAGCGTCGCCTGCCCGGGTGCTCTGTGGGCCCGGGCCCGGGCCCTGGGCCTGGGCTCGGGGCGGTCAGGAGGACTGCATCAGGCCCGTAAGRCGCTTGCCCGCCAGTGACTTTCCCTGCAGAGAGAACCGACAGAGACCACACACAGGTGTGCAGACACACAGGAACAGAGACAGAGAGCCAAACAGGTGAATGAATTGTTTTAGGAGTCACTCTGGCCAAAAGATCAACCACCCATCCCAGCTGACCTTGTAGATAGGGGTCTCTATGGGCAGAAGCCCCAGTTAGGGACAACAGAAAAACAGGACTTTGGGCAGGTTAAGGGAGTGTGTGTGGCTTGTGCTCTTGCTGGGATATGGAAGTTTTACATACCAAAGCCTAGTTAGTAAAGGTCCTCAGATCCTTTACTGCCTGTGGGCTGCCCTTCGACTTGATTTTACTCTAGTGTGTGAGGAAAAGGTAGACTGGGGAGGTCTGAGTCAGGAATAGTTGACACAAATAGATGATCACCACAGATCTGGGTGACTAGAAATTAAGGAATTAATTAGTCACGGGAATTCTGACAACCATGACTCCTACTTGAAGGATTGACACAAAGGATTTGGGGACTCTTGRCTCTAGGAGGTGCTGTGACTGTGAACAAAAGGGACCTTCAGTATTCTCTGCAACCCCCAGAGGTGCCAGGGAGCTGTAATCCTGCCGCCTTTGATGTTCCTGATTCCCCACCGGCAGCACCAAGCACGATAGCTCTGAACTGGGAAGTCTGTGAACGCTACTTAAATCCTATGTGACCGTTATTCTCAGAATCAAAGAACAAACAGGACTGTGAGGCCTGGTCCATGAGAGCCAGAGGTCCTGGGACAGTCTAGTTATCTGCATGCTCTGGAGGGGTGGTTGAGGAGCCTATRATCTGGGACAGCAGGAGGAAGCACAAGGATGAACGAGGCTTGGTCGCTCCCACTCTTTACATGGTTTCTACTTGTCCTCTACACCCCTTTAGAGATTCATTCCTATTATAGGACATTGGTCTCAGGGAAGAGTGTGGCTGGACCCCAAGCAGATTAATCAGCACATCTGGGAAAACATTCAAAGCCCATCCTGCTATTGACAGTGGGTCAGTGACACCTGTCACCATCTACAGAGGGCAGCAGATGATCCCCCATTGGCATGAGGGGTGGCGTTTGGCAGTGAGAATGCACAGGCCAGCCGTTCTTCACACTCATTTCCAAGTGGGGGTGTGGGGGCTCATTTTGTTTACTGGGCACAACTGCATGTAAGATGGATGTAATTAAAAAAAATTGATCTGGTTGGTAAAGCCTAGTAGGGTACTCAATAGACCTGCTGATTGATGAATTGATGGATAATGGGTAGAGCTAATAAACGAATAAGAGCTTAGAGCTGGCAGGGTGCACTGCTGTGTGTCATCCAGCTTAGCTCTCTATGGAGGGACAGTCAGCCTTGCTGAAATGGCCAATGGCATGGATAAAGGCTTGCCCAGAAATGGAATTGCCGCAGAAGCTGTCATTAAGTCTGTATCTATTCCCCTTCATCTTCTTTTCTCTTTCCTTTCCTTAATTTCTCCCTTATCTTAAAAATAATCACAAATGCAAACACACACACAGATACACAGACACCCCCCTACACACACACACCCACACACCACACAGTCTTCCCCATTAACAACCTTATCTCAGTCTTCAGATACACTAAACTCAGCCTGTAGCAACCGATGTTTATACTAGGCTAAAGATTTTTTAATCAGCTTTTAAAAATCTTGGAGAGTTCCTGTGTCGGTTTTGTGTGTGTGTGTGTGTGTGTGTGTGTGTGTGTGTGTGTGTGTGTGTCTGTCTGTCTGTCTATCTGTCTGTCTGTGTCTATCTGTCTGTGCATGCACATGTAAGTATATGTGGAGTTCAGAGGGACAACCTCAGGTGTCTTTCCTGAGAAGTCACTTGTCCACCTCAATTTTTGAGACACGGTTTCTTATTGGCTACTCACCTGAGTAGCCTAGACTGGCTGGCCAGGGAGCACCGGGGATCTGCCTCTGTCCATCCCTGATGCTGGCATTATAAGCACGTTCAGCTTTTTACATAGGTACTGGGTGTCAAACTCGGCCTCTCATGCTTATGTGGCAAGTATGCTATGCACACAGCCATCTTCCCCTTCTATCCTATGTCAGCCTGAGAATCTCTAAAAGGACAGCCAGGCATTTTCCAGCCAGGACAGTACCATAGTGCCCTCAGAAGACAGACACAAGCCTCTAAGGCCTCCCTTCCAGCCTAGCTCTCTCTCTCCAGGGTACCCTTTCCTCACACGGAGCAGGGAGCATTTGTGTCCCTGTTGATTCATTTGGGAATGTGCCTTCTCAGTATAGGCAGAAAGGCAAGAACCATAGGACTGAGTATAGACTCCTTGTCTAGAAAAAGGTGAGCCTAAGAGTCCTCTGGGATGACACTATCACTTCCTGTCACCTTTGTTTATCACGGGAAAGGTGCAGCCTATTACTCCAATGACCACTCACTTAATCTGGCTTCTCTTCCCCTTCCTCCTTCCCTCTCCACGGTCACAAATTAAACATTGTATGATGTATACTATGCCTGAGTTGCTATACATGACACATGTGGGGAAAAAACCCACTAAACTACTAAATCTGAAAAAAAAATGTGTGTTAAGAACTCAAAGACAAAGAAGGCAAGGTTTACCAGTTGTCCAAACCCTTATTATAGCTCCATCTTCATTAGAGGGGTCATTTTGGCTGCAGTGGGGCTGTGGATTGAGGCAGGCTAGAGATTTTTTTCCTGGAGGATTGTTCTGAGTAGTTTTAACCCTGAGGCGCCCCCACCCTTCACCTTTCCCAGCTCTAGAGAAAGAGCCTGGCTGGACTTGGAGGCGATAATTAATCTCTTCCTGCCAGAACTCAGCTTCATAGTTCTGACTCTAAGGACCTGTGGCCAGTGTGCAAATGGCAGGCCATCCCCTTCTTCCCACATCTCTTCATCTCTGGGAACTTCAGGGATAAAGCTGGTAGCTAACCAGCCCAGGAGCTGCTCCTGGGATCAGTACCTGCCTTTCAGCATCCAGGTGGTRGAGTGTGGCGTTTTGGTCCCTCTCTTACTGCTGAGCTCACACCTTTACCAAATGCCAGTTTTGATGCTAAAGATGGAGGTCAGGAAGGCTTGGGATGGCTTGGGGGAAAAAAAAAAACTCTGCTGGCTGCACTCCACCCACCACACCATCACCCGAGTGAGCGAGGCTGGTCTATTGGCTGCAAGGAAGTTAATCACACAGGAAGCAGGCACGGCTGGATGCCTGGCCAGGAGCTTTGGGGGAAGAAATCATGAGATCCCCCRGCTCAGCAGCGGCCTGCCTTCTGAAGAGCAGAGACTCCTGTGGTGTTCAGGGATCAAAGTGAAATCCTAGAGGCGAAGCTGTCTGTTCTGAGGTGAGCCGCCCCAGAGGCCATGCCCAGTGGGCTTGCAGGCTGCTTCAGGCACTTGCTCTACCCAGAGAGCCCCCTCCTGAACCCTCTGGGGGTCTCTCCTCCCTCTCCTCCCCCCCACCCCATCTCTGACTCCAGCAGRGATGATTCTGAAGGAAGGGGACTGGTGAGTTGGCTCATGCTTGGCACTTGTAGAGTTACAGAGGCATCAGCGTTTCGGGGTGTGAACGTGTGATGTGCCTCAGTTCCGGTCAGTAGGGATCCGATTGTGGTGSCAGAGAACAGCAGACGGCTCAGCCTGAGGCCTTGGCGTAGCTGAGCGAAGCAGCAGAGAATGTTTGAAAATGCTATTAGCAGGCAGCCTTTGTCCAAATGAGGAAAATGTACAGTGATTAAGAACTGAACTGCGGAAGGTGCATTCCAGAGACACCAAAGCTTCGCACACAAAGCACCTTTCACCTTCCACACACTTGGCAAAAGTGTACCCCAGGAGAACTTGGGGTGATTAAATTTCCCAGACCAGGGACTCAATGCTTGGTTTACAAACACCCACACATTCAGCTCCCTGTCCCCAATGGATGATTTCAGCTCTGTGGCCTTCGAGCTGGCTAGAAACCTGGTAGAAGGTGTTACGGGATCCTTTGTTTCTGAAAGAAAAATGCACAAAAGGCATAGCTAGCTGTCTTTTGTGCAGTGCTGGAGGAAGAACCAACATGCTGCTGGGCATGCCAGGCTCTGGGCATCGCACCTCTACATAGTAACCAACAAAGCATGCATGGCCCCCCGAGACCTTCTGCCACTTACTTACCTGGGAGACCGGGGCTAAGAAACTCATTGGCTGAGAGGAGAATCCCTGGGGGTCAGAGGGCATACTGGGGACAGCAGGGCAAATACTTAGGGTCTTAAAGTAGGAGAAGCCCTTTGTATATAAGGGAATATGGA
>BDUI01003458.1:51430-64246 GCA_002335545.1 Apodemus speciosus
CTTTTTGCTGTCTCCAGAAATAATAGATACCAACTTATGGTGAGGGAGGAAGTAAGCAAAAAGAAGGTACAATTATTCTAATATCTGACAAAATAGACTTCAAATTGTATCTAGTATGTTAGGGCTTTCATAGTCATTAAAGGAGAAACCTACCAGAAGATAACAATTCTAAACATTTATGTACCAAACACAGGGGAATTTGATTTCATAAAAGAGATACTATTAGATCCAAACCACAGACTGATCTCAATACAGTGATAGTGAGTGAGTTAATACCTGACTCTGACCAATGGACAGGTCATACAGACAAAAGCTAAATAAAACTCTGTAGTTAAATGATATTATAGATCACATGCAGTTACAAAAACTTCCATCCAAACACTAAAAAAAATACCTTCCTTTTAGCAGCCACTGGAACTTTCTCCCAGAATAGCCACATATTGATATAAAGTCTCAACAAATTTAGGAAAGCTGAAATAACATCCAGTGTTCTACCAGACTACAAAAGAATAAAGCTGGGTATCAAAAGCAATAGAAACTCCAGAACATACCCAGACTCACAGAAACTAAATCAAAGACTAGTGAGTGAACATTGAATTAAAGAAGAAATCAAAAAGGTGACTAAAAAATTTTATGAATTGAATGGAAATAAAAACAACATATCAAAATTTGCAGGACATAATAAAAATAGTTACAAGAGAAAAATTTAAAGCCATAACAAGAAGGCTTGAAAGATCGCTTATTAAATACGAGCCCGAAGGGCCTGGAGAAAACAAGAACACCGGCAAAGAGTACCGGGCTGCTGAGGAGCTGCCCCGGCCGGTAAGCACCTACTGCCCCTACTGCCCCTACAGAGAATCCAGGGCTGGAATATATCTAACAATCATAGTTAGAGAATGTGAGGAGATGTGTAGAAAGGGAGTGAAAGGGACACGGAAGCAGAGTGGGAGGGAGGGAACTGAAAACATGTTTAGGAAAAAGAGAAAGAAAGAAAACYCACAACACCAAAACCAGTGGCCAGTCCTACACAGGGCAACAACAGAATACCCAAGAGTCCTGGTGAGGACCCAGTATTGATGGTGTGTCAGAAGGCAGAGGCCTGGAACCAGACTCACTGCAGTGAACATTTGCCAAGTAAAGAAGGATGGAAAAAAGGGTAAACTGTAGGACACACTGCCACATACTCTAACTTCTATAGTGAGAATTTTTTTTTTTTTTTTCCTTTTGGAGGAGAGGTTACAAGGGCAGAGGGCAGGCAGGAAGAGATGAGGAAATAAGGGACTGGGGTGCATGATATGAAACTCATAATGCGGCAATAAAAAGCTAAACAAATAATCAAACAAAGCACCAAATCTGAAACAGGCTGGAAAGATGGCTCAACAATTAAGAGCACTGTCAGCATTTCTAGAGGATCTGGATCTGACTACCAGCACACAGTGATGATTCACAACTTTAGTTTTAGGACATCTGACACCCTCTTCTGGTTTCCAAGGGCATTAGGCACAGGGGTACACAGACATAAATACACATAAAATAAACAGTTAAAAGATAAAGATGTTTTACAAAAAGGTTAATTTCTCAACATCCTATTAATACCATGCAATTTGTTATTTTTATACATCTATAAATAAGCCTCCAGACCCAAAACTATTGATTAAGTTTAGGTTTAAAAAAAAGTTTTCTTTTTCTTTTCTTTTCTTTTCTGTGTGTGTGTGTGTGTGTGTGTGTGTGTGTGTGTGTGTGTGTGTGTGTGTGTGTGTGACAAGGTCTCATTATATACCTACCCCTGAGCTGGCCCGGAACTCTCTAGGTAGACTGGGCTGACCTTGAATTTAGCCGCATGCCTGCCTCAGCCTGCAGAGTGCTAGGATTAAAGGTATGGACTTGTTTAGGTTCAATTTCTCTGTCTCTGTCTCTGATATCCTTCCTCACATACCACATTAAAAGGTAAATGTTTGGTTGATCTGTCTTTTCTGATTGTGACAACTGATGATAGGTTCAAAGTCACATACCTCACCAGTCTATTTTAAAGGCCCATTAACACTTCTACCTAATGTTTTTAGCATCCACTGATAATTTTCGTTGACAGGGTCTCAACAAGAACAAGTAGACACAATAAGGCAAAGCTTACTATGTAGCTAGGGACGACTTTATACTCCTTGTCTTCCTGCTGCCAACTCCTAAGTGCTGGGGTTATAGACAACTAACACCACGCCTAGTGTGGTGGTTTAAATAAGAATGCTTCCATAAGCTCACATTATAATGCTGACACCTAGTTGGTGGAACTATTTGGAAAAGATTAGAAGGTGTGGCCTTGCTAGAGGCGGTCTGTCCCTGGAGGCAGGCTTTGAGGTTTCAAACGCCCATCCATTCCCAGTTAAGCTCTCTAACTTGTCCTTGAGACAGTAAGCTCCAAGCTACTGCCCCAGCGCCAAGCCTGTCTACCATCATGCCCCTGCCATAATGATCATGGWTTCTAGCCCTCTGCAACCGTGAGTCCCAATAAATGTCTATTTTTTAATATGCCTCGGTTTTCATAGCAACAGAACAGTAACTTGATAGTAACAGAACTGGTGCTTGATTCTTTGCAAAACTTAATTTCTTCTGCTTTAGCTTTCTGAATGCTGCACATTTCAAGTTATGAACTAGCACGCCCAGCTGTCTTCTGATATCTTTTACATCAAGTTTATTTTGGATATAAATAAACTGAGGAATAAAGATGAGGCACAGATTTTTACCTGTGTAACTCCAGTATGTAGGGGCTGAGTCAAGAGGATAAAGAGTTGAGGCCAGCCTAGGCTACAAAAGACCTTATTTTAAAAGTTGGAAAATAATATTTGAACTTTGATATAAATGTCTGGATATAAAGAACGTTCGAATGTTCCTATTATTCTTAGGATTTCAAATTCAATGTTAAGTCATGGTATGTGAGAAAATGTTGTTTCTAAAGAGCAAACCAAGTTACAAGTAGTGGTTTATGCTTTTACTCTTAGGGAGGCAGAGGCATGCAGATCAACATGATTTCCAGTCTAGCAAGGACTACACCGTGAGACCCCAACTCAAAACAAACAGGTAACACACACACTATCTTACCTGGACAATGTTATCCATGTTGCTAAATTCCATACACTTCTGCCCCCTCTGATGGTCACAGTAGTATTTGTTCTGTTTCCACTGTGGGGGTGAGTGTGCCTGAGACTGGGGATTACTCGGTAGGTTGAGCTGCATCATCACCATTCCTCCCCCAGGTGGCTGCTGGGGCATAGCTGGAAATCAGGACAATTAGCACACTGAGACCAGCACATTTTAACAACTAATCGGTATTTGGAACACTAGGAAAACATTAATTCCACATTTCTGAATTAGTTTTTATAACTATGTATACAAATCAGATTTAAGCTCTATTGAAACCTGCTGCATACAAATGGTGTGTGTTTCAAAAGGCATTAAAAAAAAAACCTCTGGAGAAGGTCATGGTGTTACAAACCTGGACTCCCAGCACCAAGGACACAAAGGCAGAAGAATCACGCCTGGGCTAACCTGGTCTATGTGTCTATGTAGTACGAACTTACTTCAAACAAACAGAAGACCAAAGCTTCAAGAAAACAAAGAAACAAACAAACAAATGAAAAACAAACAAAAACAAGTAAACAACAACAAAATCTTTAAAAAAATCAAAAAGTTGAAACAAAATAAAAAGCATAGATCCTTTAGACCTAAGTTTCTTGAAGGATCTAGTACAGTGTGTTTATGTGTGTATGTGCGCGCGCGCGCCCAACTTTTAAAATGGACGTTTCCCAAATAAATACAAATTTTGTGAAAGTATTTTACTAAAAATAAAGGGAAGGTTGGTCATGGTGGTACATACCTTTAATCCCTTTAATACAGATCTCTGTGAGTTTGAGGCCAGCACATAGTCTACATGGAGAGTTCCAGGACAGTTAGGGCTACATTGAAAGAGGCTTTCTCAAAAGCAAACCAAGAACAAAACAAAACCAAAATAAGAGGAAACGATACACCTGTACAGGTGAATAGCAGAGAAAACAAGGCCCACGGGACCAGAGAGCTCAGTTTTAGTACTTGAGGGTAAGGGTGCTGGCATCMAGCTGGATAACCTGAATCTGATCTATAGGACCTACATGGGGAATGAAATAATTCTTGAAAGYTGCCCTCTGACCTTCATACTTTTATAGTTATGCAGTAGAGATAAGTAAACAAGGCTATCTTCTTTTTTCTCTTGTACTACTACTATAGCATTTAAAAATACATTTGTTTTGCATGTGTATGTGTGCATGTCCAAGGGTACATGCATGTGAATCTTGGTGTATGTGAGGAGATAGGTCATTTTTTTTTTGTCTCTAGCTATGCTGTATACTCCAAGCTCTGTAGTTCGTGAACTTTCCAGTGATTCACTCTCTGTATTTCATCTACCATAGAAATACTGGGATTACACATGGATGCTACTATATCCAGGATTTTACTTTTTTCCTTTTAATTTTTTTTTTTATGCTGTGTGTATGGTGTTGTCTATGTGAATGTGCATGTATGACATACATGCAGTACCTGAAGATGACAGAAGACGGGAACAAAACCCTAAGAATGGAATTAGAGCCAGATGTTAGCTACTCTGTGGGTGCTAGGAACAGAACCCAGGGACATCTGGAAGAATAGTCAGTCCTCTTAACTGACGAGTTTTTTTAGTCAGAGAATGAGATGAAGAAATTTGTTTCAGAACAATAATTTTGTACTAATTTTTGTGTTGGGGAAATAGATGAAACTGAGGAAAACATACACAAAATACTTTTTGTTTATTACTGCAAACACATGAAAAGAATGCTAAAATCAGCACAGTGGGGGAAGGAAAGAAGCTTCTAGCTGTAAGGAAATAGGGAGCCACAGAAGAGTCATGAGTCTGAGACCTCTGCATTGGTCACTTGATTGAGGTTGTGGTATGGTAAGTAAAATTGGGAGGGAAATATTGAGTCTGACATGTGTTTGAACTTCTGGGTAGARATRTCCAGTACACAATTGGCTACGTGATTTTGTTACAGTAGGAGGAAGATACACCAGGTGCTAGTAAAAAGGCAGTAGCTGAGGACTTAGGCCTATTTGATTACCCASAAAAATCTAGAGCATCAAGAAGGCTTAGGAAAGGTTCCCCAACATTACTAACCCCACAGAGAGGGGAGAATGAAGGCAGAAGAATGAACCTAGTATTAGAAAAGGAAGGGGAGATCTGCACGTGACAACCTGACTCAACAGAGGACGCGTCTGAGACACTGGAGTGCATGTCCCCACCCAGCCAGCTGAGAGCCAGTCAGCTGTCCTCTGCATCAGCCCTCTAGGCATACCTGCACACTGGTGGCCTTGGAGCTGTTGAGAACTGCATGGTGATGTGGTTCGAGGGAACTGTACTTGTTCTGACCCTGGATGTTGTAAGTAACCGACTGYAGAGCTATAGGGTGAAAAAAACAAACACAGAAAACAGCACAATGAGATACAGATGACTGAAGATCTGTGAAAGAAACATTCCTCCAAGTGTATTTAAATGTAGGAAACTTGGCTGGCAGGAGCCAGACCTAATTCARCTATTTYCTGAATTGTGATCACTCAGTAAAAACACTTTATGTTCAYTGTACTGAAGGAGACACTAAAAGTCTATCTCCTAATCTTATCACTGAAAATTTTATAAATTTCTCTAACATTTCTTGGATAGGAAAGGGAAGAGAGAAATTAAATTATAATCTCAACCCCCCCCCAAAAAAAAAACCCAACCCCCAAAACCAGGATGGGCAATTTGACAATAATTAGACTCAGAAGAAATGTTATTTCTTGAAAAATGTAATAAGCCAGGCGGTGGTGGCATGTGCCTTTAACCCCCAAACCTGGGAGGCAGCAGCAGGCAGATCAAGGCCAGCCTGGTCTACAGAGTGAGTTCCAGGATAACCAGGGCTTCACAGGGAACCCTGGTTTGAAAAAAGCCTTCACCCCACCAAAAAAACCAAACAAAACACCAAAAAAAGTAGTAAAAATAAAGACAACACACCTGGCATATTCCAACAAAATAGAAGGTAATTAGGTTAAAAAATGAATAAACAATTAAAATTAAAAAAAAAAAAACCCAACCCTAAGTTGTTGAGATACTTTGAATGGCATTTATAGTTAAACTATATGGCTTTATTGTAAGTCTTCAAAGTTTTTTCTTTTAGCAAGTTCTTTCAGGCTAATGATGTGAAGTTATAGAATAATGAACTCACAAATAGTCAGGGATCTTAATTTATATTAGCCTRAAGAGTCTCTATCTAGTCATCTTCCTATTGAGAACTTTAAATAAGTATTACTTAATAACTTCAACCATTTCTTGGAACTGCCTCATATAATTGTATTAAAAATACTAGTTTGAACGTAACAACGAATTAAGTAGAAACTACAAAGATAAATGTCAGAAAATACAATAGATATGAAAAGTCAAATCCAGAGACAAGCAATTCTTAGGACATATACAGAACTTACATTTATGGGGTATACTCATCTTACTCAAGGAATTACAAATAATAATAATGAAAGGTATGAGTGGTATAATGGGTATATGCATTAAAAAAATTCTTTAGGGCTAAATATACTGAAGTGTTCATGAATAAATGATACCTGGCACCTACAAGAGGCTGATCTGGAGAGCTGGCTCAGTGGTAAATCACTTACTGCTCTTGCACAGGACATGTTTTGACACCCTAGTGTGGTGGCTCACAACCGTATAAAACTCCAGTCCTAGGGCATCCAGTGCCCTCTTTTGACCTCCAAGGGTAACAGGCACGCAAGTGGTGCTTGCACACACAGTCAAGTAAACATGCATACCCATAAAGTAATAAATTAGTCTAAAAAAAACAATAAAATTCTAGATGAGAAGGAAAAGCAGAGGTTTAGATGAAAATACAATAGTTACTGTGTTAAGTGTGAATACATGAGGATTCTGTATGTATTTGTTTATATTTACATGTTTTAAAAGCGCCCAATGATAATAGCATGCAGAATTTTTTAGAGCTTTGTGTTTAAATCTTGGCAACATACACATAGGTTTATATGAAATTCAGGCTGATGATTCCTTAAAAATAACAATTATCTTTAAAGCTTAAGTGGTAGTAAGGCAGTAGTTCAAATAAATGGAAAGAGAAAGGAATTAAAGGGAGCATTAAAGTACTTTGAGGGGCTGAAGAAATGGCTCACAGGATAAAAATGTTGTGTTTTCTCTCTCTCCCTCCTTCTCTCTCTCACGCACAAACACACTTACTTTGCTGTTAGTTATGCCCAGAACATTAGTATTACACGAGTATCAGTGACCTATGGAAATAATGTAGCTTCTTCAGCAACTGTCTGGAGACTTTCAGGTTTCCTGGGCCCAGAGAGAGAGAGAGTCCTTCAGCTGGTCTTGTTCACRTGCCCATGGTCCACTCAGCATGAGGTCCCTTGATTGTGACACTAGTGTGCCCACATTATGCCCTCCCCATGTAAACAAACAAACAAACAAACAAACAAACAAACAAACAAACAGGGTTTAATTTTTAAAGAGGAAATGAGATGTTCTGAAAAGACAAATTTAGGAGTAAGAATACTTTTTATTTAAAGATTTGTAATCTTTTGTTACTTACTCTGATATTTCTACAAAAACCATATTGTGGTTGCCACTGTAGGTTTGAGTATACTAGTTTGCTCATAAAAGAATACTTGAGCTGGAGAGATGGCTCAGTGGTTAAGAGCACTGACTGCTCTTTCAGAGGTCCTGAGTTCAATTCCCAGCAACCACATGGTGGCTCACAACCATCTAATGGGATCCGATGCCTTCTTCTGGTGTGTCTGAAGATAGCTACAGTGTACTCATATACATAAAATAAAGAAAATCTTAAAAAAAATACTTATGGCAAAAACATTTAACATGAAACTCACCTTAACACCTAACTTACTTTTCCTTTTTTATTATTTATTGTGTACCTGATTATTTACTCATTTACTTATTTCCTCATTCATTCATTCATTCATTCATTCATTCATTCATTCATTCATTCATTCAATCATATATGAGAGAAGGTCTCACTCTGTAGCTCAAGCTGGCCTGGAACTAGTAGACTAGGCCGGCCTATTATTCAGAGCTCTGCCTGCCTCTGCTCCCCGAGTGCTGGGATCAAAGACATGAGGCATCATGTTTGGCATCTTCTTGATCTCAATATGAAGCAAGCTCTGGCTGGTCTGGAACTAAGAGAAATGTGACAGACTCTGCCTCTTGCCTATACAGTACCTAGATAAAGGGGTGTATCTACACACTTTTCT
Organism: Apodemus speciosus; assembly: GCA_002335545.1. Lineage (NCBI taxonomy): Eukaryota > Metazoa > Chordata > Mammalia > Rodentia > Muridae > Apodemus > Apodemus speciosus. The sequence goes on from BDUI01003458.1 coordinate 59,753, forward strand.
TTTTGCAGTGATCAAACCCAGGGCACTGCAAAGTCTTACCATATCACTTCCCACCGATTTTTACTCCTAACCTTAAAAGTTTTTTTTTTTTTTTAAAGATTTATTTAGTTTTTTTGTGTGTATTAATTGTTTGCCTCAATGTATGTATATGCATTGTATGTGTGCCTGGTTTCTGGGGAAGTCAGAAGAGGGCTTCAGATTTCCTGGAACTAGAGGTTAGAAGGTTGTGAACCATGTTAGGGGTGATGGGAACTCAATCCAGGTTCTCCACAGGAGCAACTGAGCCATCTCTCCAGCCCCCACTCTAACAGTTGACAGATCTCAAGACTACATTCAGCTGGCATATCTGAGGATTTATGCCTTACTATTTTTTACTCATTTATTTTAGGCTAAATGTTTGAAACTTACTTTTTAATAGCAGCAAAAGTAAAACTACACCAAACAATACAAATTAGACTGACATACTTCATTACTATCAATTGTATTAAGGATGCTTGAGAAAAAAACCAAATAGAAAACAAAACAAAACTAGAAGCTTAGGAGCAATAAATAAAGTTCAAAGAAGGTATAAGGAGTAGGGCAAAGGGCACACTTAGGAGTTACTAGGACACACATGGGGGTTACTGGGGCATATTTCGGAGATACTAGAACATATTTGGAATTAGAAGGGCACACTTGGGATGCCACTAGGACAAATATAGGGGTTACTAGGGTACGCTTATAGGAAAAGGCTTAAAGTTGGCTTTATCATTATTTCATAAAGATTCTGTGATACAAAGCATTTTCAAAGAGTTCTAAAATAAAGGTTTCTATGTATATTAGGCTGCCCTCTGAGATTATAGATATTATGCTTTAGAATCTCAAGTTATGAATGGAAAAACTGAAGGGTAAAATAGTAGAAAAATTCCTTCAATCAAGTGTTTTGAACAACACTTCTAAGGACAAGCAAATTAGCATTAGTCAGTCAGGAAGGTCCCAAAGAGTGAGAGAAGCTCAGTGAGAGCAACTCCAGCATTGTGACCTCAGAAAGACCACCAGGAAACAATATGCCAGGCCAGGCCTTTAATCCCAGCACTTGGGAGACAAAGGCAGATGGAGCTCTGATTTTGAGGCAAGTCTGATAGTGAGTTCCAGTGTGCAGGTGTCTGCATGTGGCTGAGTACATGAGTGCAATTGCCTGTGGGGCCAGAGGCATCGGATCCCACGTAGTTGGGAGTTAGAGACTACTGTAAGCCACCCTTAAGCCACGTTCCAGACTGTATTTTCAAAGATTTAAATTAGCATAAATCTCCATTTTCATTGTATAAGAGCTTTACTTTACAGGGGCTGGGATGATTAGCTTATGTAAATATTTAAAAACCGATAGAAAGGGGGCTTGAGGATGGCTCAGCAGGCAAGAGCACAGCTGTTCTCACAGAGCATCCACATCCAGTTGCCAGCACCTATGTGGAGGGTCACTGCCATCTGTAACTTCAGGTCCAGGGGATCCAATGCCCTGGGTACTGCATACATGTGGTGTACTTACATACATGCAGAAAAACACAGACATAAAACAGAAATAAACGAATTTAAAACAACTATTAACTAGTTAGCATCATACTTTTTCTTTTTTTAAGAGGAAATGATTTTTAGTAATTCATCTACATGTAGCCTGTTGGTTGRCGTTCAGTGGAGGAGCACACCACGTGACTGGTGAGCAGGGGGAAGCTGGAGGAGCAGGCTCTGCAGTCACGCTCACCTTAAATTACTTTGCTGGCCAGATGGAATGACACTGTAGTAGACTGGCATTCCTGTTGTGGGCAGAGATCCTTGATTAGACTGATTAGGGAACACAACAGGCTGTTGGTAAGTCTGATGGGCAATTCCTTGAGAACCTTGAGGCAGTGAAACCTGAAATTTGAAAGACAATTTAAATAGCAAAAAGAATATTCTAAGCCTTGCAGATGTTCATGTCAAGATCCTATAAATGTGTAAAGCATTACTAGTTAAAACAAGATCACCACAGCATTACCACAACGGTCTATGTATCTTTGTGGCAGCTACTAATTTGGACTGACTTATGAATCATAAAATAGGTTAAGTGCATTCAATTTTGAAAGATATGACTTATTCTTAAAAAAAAAAAAAAAGTTATTTTAAAAAAGAAGCCTAGGCCGGGCGTTGGTGGCGCACTCCCGTAAGCTCTGCACTCTGGGAGGCAGAGGCAGGCAGATTTCTGAGTTCGAGGCCAGCCTGGTCTACAGAATGAGTTCCAGGACAGCCAGGGCTACACAGAGAAACCCTGTCTCAAAAAAACCAAAAAAAAAAAAAAAAAGTTATTTTAAAAAAGAAGCCTAGGCCGGGCGTTGGTGGCGCACTCCCGTAAGCTCTGCACTCTGGGAGGCAGAGGCAGGCAGATTTCTGAGTTCGAGGCCAGCCTGGTCTACAGAGTGAGTTCCAGGACAGCCAGGGCTACACAGAGAAACCCTGTCTCAAAAAAACCAACCGCCCCCCCCCCAAAAAAAAACCAAAAAACAAAAAAAAGCAGCCTGAGCAAAGCGATGATCCCATGACAAGAAAGGGCATCCACTTTCCCTCAGGCAGAGCTGACAAGGGCTTAGGGAGGTATCAGCATGCACAGGAGGTCATACCAAGAGCTGTGGAGCTTCAGTTGTCCAGATGAGACACCATCTCCTTACTTAGCTACGAAACACTGGGCAAATGATTTAACTGCTCTGAGGTAGCTCAGTTCCATATCAGAAAAGCTGGAAATGTGTCTCCAGCATAGACGAGGACAAACTGATCTGATTTGAGATAGAACATCTAAAGGATTTAGCTCAGCAAGCATCTGAAAGTGAATTTCCAATTCTCCATGAGAGACTGGATGGTCTTGGTAGATCTTAAGACTCTATCTACTTTAGCTCTCTGGTTTCAAAATCAGAAACCACAAGGCACAATGGAGTCCTGATTTATAGTGCTCTATTGTGTTTTTATTAAATTCTACTTGAATGAAAATGACCTTTAAACATATTTCCAAACTTTCCATTCCTTAGCTATGAAAAACCAAGAGGCTAATAAATCAAATCCACGTACTTCCTATATTGGTTAGGTTTTTTTTTTTTTAAAATATTTACTTATTTATTTAATTTATATATTTAATGTATGTGAATACACTTTTGCTGTCTTCAGACACACCAGAAGAGAGCATCTGATGCCATTACAGATGGCTGTGAGCCACCATGTGGTTGCTGGGAATTGAACTCAGGACCTCTGAAAGAGCAGTCAGTGCTCTTAACCACTGAACTGGTTAGTTTTTATTGTCAACTTGGCATGTGGGGAAGAGGAAACCTCAACTTTCATYCATTATATTTGCCTGTGGGCATGGCTGTATGAAGTTTATCAATAACTAACTGATGTATGAGGACCCGAACACTGTGGGCAGGAGGGCCTGGTCTATGTAGAACAGATAGGTATCTAAGTCTAGGAGCAAGCCACAAAGCAGCATTCCTCCATGATTTCTACTTTAAGTGTCTACCCTGGTCTTTCTCTGATACATGGCTTGTAAGCTGTAAGATGAAACAAACCCTTTTCTCCCCAAGTTGCTTTGGTCATGGTGTCTATCATTTCAACGGAAAGCCAACTAGTCACTCTCTAAAGAAGAAAGAAGGAAAAGCACATTCCTGAAAATTATGTCATATCATAATAAAGATATCTGTTTATTTGGAGAATAGTGAACCTTCTAGAACTATAAATCAGACTCTATGACATTTGTATGTATGTATGTATGTATGTATGTATGTATGTATGTATGTATGTATGTATGTATTTGAGACAAAGTCTCACTGTATTAGCCCTGGCTGACCTGGAACTCATTATGTAGACCAGACTGGCTTTGAATTCACAGATATGTGTTTATCCTTACCTTCCAAGTACTGGGATTAAATGTATGTAACACCATGCTTAGCCTTTGATGGCTTTCTTTGGTTTAAGTTTGAGCCAGCATCTCAATATAGCTCTGGCAGTCCTTAAAGTCACTATGTAGACCAGGCTGGCCTTGAACTCAYAGAGATCTGCTTTACTCTGCTTCCGGAATAGTAAGAGGAAAAATATGCACCACCATGACTAGCCCTTCATGGCAGCTTAAATATATGATAAATCATAACATTTTGGAGACTGAAGTAAATGGTAGTCTTGTCTGGGAAGTGACACGTACATATAAATCCTACAAATATGGACTGATGGCCATCATAACCACATCTTATTATATCAAAGACTTATTCCTCACTTCTATTTTCCTTTCCATTTCTCTTTCCGCAAAGAAGGAGGTTTTAGAAAAGTGCACAAAATAATAAAACACTTGCTTATATAGCTATATAGTTGGAAGCACAGTACCTGGCAAAACTTACAGGCCAGTACAAATTTGGTTAAAATATTCAAATAATTTACAAAACTTGTGGGATGATGTCCTCTTACAAAAGGGCTGCGGCAGCCCTCATAGCTTCTGTAAGATAAAAT
>BDUI01003459.1:81722-91839 GCA_002335545.1 Apodemus speciosus
ACAAAAGAAAAAGAGTCAAAGCAAAAGCACAAGAAACACATATAGATGTGTAGATGCAAGCATTTGCACACCTAGGTATTCCATAACAGCAAAACCCTGAAGCCATAATACATACACAGTGAAACTGWAAGGTTACAAAATGCTCCGGCAAAACATTATGAGACAAAGAACCTCCAAAGATGCCAATGAGTTTGCTTTGTGTTGGACATCTACTGCTGGGCATGGAGCCTGCCCTTAAGAGTAGTTTGTCTCCCCAGGGAGATCCCATTGGAGAGAACTAACTTTTCATCTCCGTGAGTAGTTATCATCTGGAGACAGACTCTGGGTTAGGAATCCAGATGCCTGTCTAATCCTCTCAGCGTTTGGACCACACTTGGCTCAGACTGGTACAGGCCCTGTGAGTTCAGATGTATGTCGGTCCTGCTGTGTCAAGAAGGCCCTGTTTCCTTGCTGTCCTCCACCCTCGCTAGCTCTTAGGCTCTTTCTGCCTCCTCTCCCCACAGGGTTCTCTGAGCCCTGAGGAGAGGGATTTGATGGAGACCTCCCATCTAGGGCTGAGTGTTCCAAGGTCCCTCATGCTCTGCACACTGTCCTGCTGTGTGTCTCTGAATTTGTTCCCATCTATTGCAGGAGGAAGCTTCTCTGATGATGGCTGAGTAAGGCATTGATCTTTGAGTACAGCAGAATACCTTTAAGAATCATTTCCATGGCTGCATTCATTTAGCATCTCCTGACCCATGTGGTTTCAGATTCTTGGCCACCCAAGCAGTGTTGGAGATGGGCTCCATCTCCTGGAATGGGTCGTAAAATCAATGCTGCAGTTGGTTACTTCTGCTGTGCTTTTGCCATTATTGTTCCACAACTAGGTCTTACCTTGCATTGTTGTAGATCTGAGAGTCTGTAGCTGGGTTGGTGTTTACCTTTCTTCTTTGGTAGAGTGCAGAGTACCTTCCAGAACCTTGAACACTGGCTAGTAGCGGTGAGGGGATCTATGAAGAGGACCCCCTTATCTTTTCCTTGTATTCAGCCCATAAATTATATAACTGGTCCTAAATATAGCCATTTGTGTTCATCTGTTTCTATTTTTGTTGTGTTCAAACTGAATTTGTGTTGTGTACCTTCAGCTCACTATGGGAGCACCAGGAAGGAAAACTGCTCAGTTATTCCCTTTTGGGGGTGTGGGGTGCTGAGGTTGCCACATCCTCTGCAGTAAGGCTCATTGTGCCCCTGGACACCACAATTCTTAATCTTCCTTTCTCACCAAACATCACTCTTTGGGAAGATTGATGACTGTTATCTTTCTTCCTGCCCTGAGCCACCCCATTGCATATCCCTACCATTCTAATTCCAAACTTCTCCAAGCAGAAAGCATGTCTGAGGACTTCTCCCACCATCTTGCTGTTGACACATTCAGATGTTTTTCCACTTGTCGCCTAGAAAGCTTTTTGAAGAGAGGACTTGATATTTTTCAAGTGTATAATCTCTATTGAGAAGACACTAAGGCAAGGAGATGAACAAACTGATGTCCAGACCTGTGATGAGAACCACTCACTTGGGTTGCTCTCTTCATTTTATAACATCTTTCTGACTTCCTCATGTGGAGCTCGTTTGAGTAGAGGGATGACTCAGATCTATGAGATGGGGAAACTAAATGCAAAAAGAGAAAAATGCTCTCAGAGTAAGAAATCAGCTCCTAAATATAAGGAACTGTCACATTGGGATGGAGAGGTGCCTCAGGAGTGCAGGGTTTGACTACCATGTTTGAGGTCCTGAGTGGTGGCTACTATAGCCACCAATGAAAAACAACCCGTGAGCTAATTTTTAAAGTTAAGCAAAGGCTCTGCGTAAACCCCTTTTCAACATGAAAATGGTGAGCTTATGGTTACAGAGTTGAGTGAGTCAATCACTTGTCATGCATGCTTGAAATCCCAGCCACTGGGAGGCAAAGAGGGGGTGTTGAAGCAGGAGGTCACTGAAGCAAGCTGGTGAGCTAAACTAGGTGAACCAATCAACTTTGGGTTCAAGTGAAAAACCCCACCCCAATATATAAAGGGGAAAATGGCCAAGGAAGGTGTCCGACATTGACTTCTGACCTTCACATACACATTCATACACATGTACCAGAATACACATGCACACTCACACTCATGCAAACACACATCCGCATCCAYAAACACACATGCAAAAGATACAGCCAGCCAAGATATGAGGTTTGTCTTAGTTGCATTTCTGTTGCTGAGATAAAGAACCCCAACAGAACCAATTGCATGAAGAATTGATTTATTTGGGCTGACATGTCAAGGGTACTACAGTCCATGAGAGAAGTCATGGCAGCAAGAACCTAAGGTGGCTGGTCACATTGTGTCCATGATCAGGAAGCTGGGACGGATGGACGCTGGTGCTCAGCTTGCTTTCTTCTTTTTAATCAGTCCATGGAATGGCACTGCCTCCTTTAGGGTGTGTCTTCCCACATCAGTTGACCTTCTCTGGAAAATTCCCTGCAAGTAAATGCAGAGGCTTGTCTCCCAGGTGATTCTAGACCCTGTCAAATTGACAATCAACAAGCCCAGTGCTCAGTATCCTTAGTCATCAGGGAAATGCGTATGAAGACTGGGCACCTGCTGGGATGGCTGTTATAAAAGTGTGAATAAATACCACCAGTAAACACAGATGAGCCATGGTGGTGCCATGGAGAAATGTAAATTAGCTACACTGGGAAACAAAATGGAGGTTCCTCAAAAAACTACAAAGGGGGATGCACAGATGTCTCAGTGGTTAAGAGGATCTGGCTGCTCTTTCAGAGGATCCAGGTTCAATTTCCAGTACCCACATGGTAGCTCACAACCATCTATACCTCTAGTCCCAGGGGATCTGATGCCCTCTTCTGGMTTCCGTGTGTACCAGGTATCCAATTCACATAGTGCACAGACACACACACAGACAAAACACTAATACATATTAAATAACTACAAATTTTAAAAGAAGAATTCACGAGTAGGGCTTCCATATATCTGTCAATCATGTTTCTGGGTATTTGAAATAAAGATCAAACTGGTATAGGCATTGCTGATCTCATCACAGCATGCTAGACAATCCTCGAGAAGTGAGAATAATCTAAAAGCCTTTCAAGGATGAGCAGAAAGTAAAATGTGGTGTGCACAGCCTTTAATGGCAGAAACGATATACCTGTAAGAAGACCTAGGGAAACCTCAGTGATAGTGTGCTAAGAGGAATAAGCTGGCCATAGAAGCAGAGGTGCCTCTGCATGGTTCTAGTTTTCTGAAGAACGTGAAATCAACCATTTCATGCAGGGAAGCAGGAGCAAAGGATGCTGGTACCCAGGGAAGGGAGTGTGAGAAATGAGAAGCTGCCAATCAGATATGCCTATAGTTGGTGATGCCACCCTGTCCTCCAGAATGGTTCATAGTCCTGGACTGGGGTATGTAGTTCAGTGGTCTAACACATGTTAGCATGTGCCAAGGCTTGAGTCTGAGTCTCCTTGGCGAAATGTGTTAAGGGTGTAGGTTTCCTGTTGTGTTCTTGTGCCCTCCCACACCCACCTTAAATAAGAATCRGGAAATTAGAAGCCTGGGAATTGATACGATATTAAATTGTGTGTCACAGAATAAGTGAAATGAAATTCTCCTGTCCAATTTGTTATACATTAAAACTTAAATTCTTTCAAGGTACTAAAGCATTTTTTAACACGAGGCTTAACAAAACATATAGATTTATAAGCTTTTAGCACAGGAGCCCCTGAGGAAACARAGAAGCCACATAGGCGGGGACGGGAGTGAGAGGGCYGGAATATAGYGCTGAGCCTCTGCGTACAGGCACTGTGTTGTGTTGTTTTGTTTTGTTTTTGTTTTTTTGCCAGGGAGACTCMTAGCATCTACCAGATCCTCAAAGGAGCCTYAGGCCCAAAAGTAATTAAAGACCCCTACTTTGGTATTTCAATCCGGCAAGCAAATGATGTTTCTTTCTTATTAAAAATAGAACACTGTGTCTAAAGGCTTATTATGGAAGAGATTCTTTCATGGCTTTTAACCAGTGCCTCTTGTCATCTGTGTATCTGGTAAAGTGCTTCTGAAATGTCTCAAGTGTTGGTTGAAATCTTTTCTCACTTTCCAGAGTTATCTGCAGTGCCTTATTCTTCCAGGCTCTCCAGCCTGCCTTCTGGCAGCGTGGTCAATACTCAAGTCCATAGCCATGGCCTTGCACCAGGAAAGAGCAGCAGGGAGAGCAGGCATGTGTCCTGGGCTGCTGAGTGCTGGCCTGCGTTGATTTTGACTTCAACCATTGGTGATGAGCATGGGGCATAAGGGCTGGTTGTTCATGGTTCTCAGACTTGGATAGCAGTTGTGTGGAAAGGTGGAATTTGGGGTGGAATTATCTGGGTTTTGTTTTTAATTTACCTGTAACATTAGCTCATTTACAACTGAATTTAGGCTTATATTTTTTTCTTTCTCCACTTCTCTTTCCTTTCCTTCTTTTTAGTGCCTCTTCCTTTGAACCTGCCTCCTTTCCTCCCCCTTATTCACTATATTTCCAGTTACAAGTGTGGGGGCTTTTGAAGGGGATCCCCTCTTCTCAAGGACCTTATGGCAAGGACTCTCTGTGTTCAGGTTTCACTTCCATCTGTCTCTGTGACTGCAGTTTCAGAACATACAGAAAAACSTGTTTATCCTGAAAACGTACAGGCATCTCCCCTGTACAGTTCTTCAACAGGGCAGTACGGTCACTTTGCATAGCAGCCTATTTGTGATATATTGTATCATGTATACTGTATAGTCTAGAGATTATTTAAAATATAAAGGAAGGTATACACAATCCATCTAGAGATATTATGGCATTTTCTGAAGGACTTGGGCATCCGWAGACTTTGATATCTTCAGGTGTCCTGACACCAATCCCCAGCGGGCACCTGGAGACCCGGAATGGTTCCAGGGTTGCGTGTGCTATACTACCAAATTAGTGAGAAACGAGACACTYGTAGTAGCTGTGGATRAATTCATCCTACTGGGGGCAACGCCAGGGCAGCTTCTGTTTTGGTGCTAGTCTATGTGCATGCTGAGTGTGTTCGGCCAGGTATTGGTTGGAGCAAAGTTTTGTTCTCTTGGTTGTGATTGGAAAAGGTTTTACTGAGAGAACACTCCCACTGTCCTTGGCTCTTTTCTGTCGAYCCACATTCCTCATTCCCTTTCCTTAGATCCTTGCCAGGGTTGAACTGAGAAATCATTCATAACTTCTATAATCTTATGTTTAGTCTTATTGGATTGGCCTCCGGCCCTGGGTAAGGAGAAAGGTCGCAACGGATGTGACTGTTTTCTTTGTACCAGATATACCCCCCCCCCCGTCTCTTGTATGTTTTCAAATGGATGTACAAGTGTGTTTATATATATATATGCGTGAATATATATCTGTAGAGTCCAGAAGACACTATCCAGTGTCATTCCTCAGAAGCCACCTACCTTATTTTGGAGACAGGGTTTCTGCCTGGGATCTGGGGCTAACCTACTAGGTAGATTAGCCACCCAGTGAGCTCCTGAGATCTGGCTGTTCTGCTGGGGTTGGGATCATACATGTACACTGACATGCTTGCGTTTTCAAGTGTTCTTTTTCTTCTTGTCTTGGCCTCTGGAGTGCCAGGGTGATAGGTTTAAAGAAACCTGAATTTCTGAATCACTGTGGACTTATAGAAAAATTAAAAATATCATGGAGCATTTCCCTTGGTCCCTGCYACATCTTTCCTACAGTGAATATATATGGTATGTTTATCCTAACTCATCAGCTGGTAGGGACCCATTGTCTGAACTTCACGTCTCAGTCATGTTTCTTTACCTTGAACCACTGCCTCCTCTCTATCCCAGGACTCCGCATCAAACMCCACATCCCCTTGTCCTTGTCCTGCTCTGTAACGTTCACAGCTCCTCAGATTCCATTTGCCTTGACTGTTCTTAACTGCTGAGAGGGGCTCTGGACAGGAGCTTTGCGGAATTCCTCAGTGGAGACTCTTCCCCCATAGCTGGCTAGACTAAGTTTGTAAGTTTGGGGTGGGTGCTCACATGGGTTGGGTGTGTCTCCCTCGCACCAGTCTCCCAAAAGCAGTACATCAGCACCACGCGTCATGGCTGATGCTGCACTGGTCCCAGATGAGCTGTGTGTGATATATATCTCCACTGTGGAGAGTCTTCTTCACTTCCAGCCCACACTGGTCGTCAAAGTTCGCACCACAGCATTTGGTTTGTTTCTCTTCTAACCATTGTCCTGGTTTGCTTTTTGTCTCTGCGATAAAACACTGACCAAAAACAACCCAAGGAGGAAGGATTGAGTTCCTCTTACACTTCTAGGGAATGGCCCATCACAAGGAAATCCAGACAGGATCTGACGCAAAGGCCGCACAGAGAGGCACTGTGCTTCCTGGGCTGCTCCTTGTGGCTTACGCAACCTGTTTTCTTATACAATCGGAATCACTTGCCCAGGAGTGGCCCCACTTACAGTGGGCTGGATGCTCCTGCAACAATTACCAATCAGGAAATTTCTCCTAGATGTGTCCACAGGCTAACCTATGGGAGAAGTTCCTCAACTGAGGTCCCCTCTTCAGAACAACTCTAGTTTGTGTCAAGTTAATGCACAACACTGTAGTACATTTTTAAATGGAAATTGATTGACTGACTGATTGCTTGATCTTGTCTTCAGGACTTGAGATATCTTCTTGAGCTGTACCCAGATATTTATGAGTAAAGGCTGAGAAGGGAAGACACATTTTCTTTTCAAGGGTAGATAAAGCTGGAGATCCYCCAGGTTCCTGGTCTCTTAAGACTGAGCTCATGCACCACAGGGAACTGTCTCCTGGGATGGCTGTCCCTTTTACTCATGAATTTGAATCTTCCTTTGGTGGAATGTGGTACTGAGCAGAGTCTCTGCTTCTCTGCTTTCTACTGTGTGAATCTTTTTCATGAACAATCTGCAACAATAATGTCACTAACTTTCTCCTCAGGGATTTCGCTGTCTCATAAATGAGCTTAGTTAGTAGAAAAATAGAAATATTGCAATGTTGGCAAATGCCAGATTCAATAAACACATCCTACATGACAATGAGATTATTTTAACCACCTAAGGTCCATGTTTCCCTGTTATGTTATTGAGGCTAGCAGATTTGGAGTCACAAGTACACTATAAAGTTATACTATTAATTACAGAATATAATTCCTACCTATGAAAGCTGAGAATGTGTTTGGCCCCTGATTCTCTCGAGCCTGTTATATTAAATGAAATATACCAGGCACACAGAGACAAATTTCATATGACCACTCTTATAAGTGGAATATATAAAAGGTGGTATCATAGACACCGAGTCACATGACCTCTCTCATAAGTAGAATATATAAAAGATGATGTCATGGACACAGAGTCACATGACCTCTCTTATAAGTGGAATATATAAAAGGTGATGTCAGAGTCACCAAGACTAGAAGCATGTTGGCAGACTAGCGGTGTAGAGGGAGGGAAGCTTGGAGAAAGGCAGCTAGACAGGCCTTAAGTAATYGTTAGACAGGGACCAACTGTGACAAGCTGTGGCACGTGGTGACCATAGGTACCAGAGAGTGTAGGTTTCAGGACACTCCCAGAAAGCTAGAAGAGCAAGCTGGAGATACGGCTCAACGGTTAGGAGCAGCTTCAGAGGCCTGGAGTTTAGTTCCCAGTGCTCCTGTCCACTCACAATCACTAGTAACTCTGGCTCCAAAGATCTGCCAGCCTCTTCTGGCCTCTATGGGCACCCATWTGCACATGAGCGCCCACACACAGACACATAATTAGAAATAAAAGAAATCCTTGGAGATAAAAGGAAAAGAAGTCACGTTATTAAGGAAAGGATTTAAATGCTTCTACCTAAAAACTGGGAGGTATTTGAGAACTAAGGATGTTTAACCTGGTTTAAGTGATAATGGCAAGTCACCAAGGGTACTTAATATTAGGTGGGTATTCTCTGAGTCACTTGTTTCAAACTCTGCTGTCCCCTAAACCCAAGAGCTATGGGAGTTTGTTTCCTCCACACTTACATCAGCCTTCCCGTCATCCTGTCATGTCTTAGCTGCCGGGCCAAGTCTCAGTTTGCAATCATGAATGCTTATAAGGCAGGAGGCCAACCTTCCCTAAATTGTTCACTGAACCTTATTGTAAATTTATATTGAACTCTTAATGGTGAGAGCATTAAAAAAATTGGAGTTTCTGAAAGGTGATCTCATTTCAGATTTTTTTCTTCCCTCATCCACATTCTGAGTTAAACCACATTATTTTTTTTWAAAAGACCTTAGTTAAGTCAGAAGTCTGGGAGCGTAATTGTCATTGAATTTACTTTAATGATTACAAACAGGAAGGAGATGGTCATTCATTCAGAAAATGGTTATTGGATCTGTTATTGGCCTTGGCTATTCTCCTCATCCTGGAGGTGAATAAGATGGATTCTCTCCTCAAGTCCCCTAAACGGAGGAAGAAAAACAAAACGAAAACAGAAACCTGTAGAGTACCTTGTCATCACTGCTGAACCACATAATAACTTAACCTGAAAACTGAGCTGCTTAAAATAAATGCCGCAAAGCTTGCTGTGTCTGAGAGGTGGGATGTAGGTGGTTGTAAGAACCGCTTAGTTGGATGGCTCTGGCTGGCATTTCCCATAAGGTACTRACAGAGCAGACATCTGAAGCTTCCCCAGGGTGAGGAGACCTGCTTCTAAGATCCCTCCCATGGCTGTCAGCTGGAGGCCTCAGTTCCTTCCTTTATAGACCTATACCTGTGGTTGCTTGTAATGTGGCATTCACCCTGTCCCTGAGGATGGGAGTAGGGGACAGAGTAGAAACAGCAACATCTTTTATGACTTAATCCCAGAAGTGATGAATCGATACCTCTGAAGGATTCTTTTGGTTATAGAGATCAACCCTTGTAGTGTATTGGAGGGAACTCTGTAAAGGTATACGGAATGAGAGAAGGGCTCACTGGGGGACATTTTCAAAGCTATCACAGTCTACTATCTAGACACTGGTCTGCTCAGTATCTAATATCATCAGTGAAGAAAAATGACAGAAAAGATCCAGATGTTAGTCAAGGAATTATTTGTGGACACAGGGACAGAGAGAGTATAGCACAGGTCCCAAGAGGGAGGGCAGCTGCACATAGGACTCCTAGAAGTTGGGACATAAATGGGGTATGTGCAAACTCAAGCTAGGCTCARTCCCAACAAGGGAGGTAGATRTGAAGTCCCTCCCTAGTCACAGATGGAGAAACAATTTGTAGTTGTGGGAGATAAGTCAGTTTTCTGAGAGTGTAGCTCTTGGTAAGTTGACCATGCTCCAGTAGAAGGCCACAATCCAAGAATATATATCCATTACAAATTAGACATGATTTTTTTTTAAAAAAAAAAAAAGCAACTCAATGCTGGGCAGATATGGGAATAGTTTGAGGGGAGAGAKTGAATATGATCAAAATATGTTGTAGGAAATTCTCGAAGAATGTAAAACATTTTTTGTGGGGGGAAGGAACATTAGAGATGGGTGCTGGGCACAAATGCCAAATCAGGGTGAGTGCAGGAGGAGTTAGAGATCTGTCTGGGGATTGGCCATGTTGAAAGTCTGGAGTCCGTCTTCTTTGTCACTCTGATTTTGTAAAGAATGAGCTTATGGCTGCAATGGAAGCAGCATGAGAGGCTGGGTTGGAGGAGTCACCTGACGATAGCTCCTGGGCTGTAGCATCGGAAGTAGCTGTCACTGAGCAGTTTTTCTTGGAGTGCCACTTCATTGAAAGCGTGGTTTGTTGAAGCTGAGAGAATATTCCCTCAGCTATTTGCAGCATCACTCCTGATTCAGACCAACATGGCGTCATCCACACGTTGCCATGGTGTGCCTCTCATGTGAAGAACTAGAGGAGTTTGTGTAATGTCTGTAAAACAGCATGCATTCAATCTGGGAAAGCTTTCTAGAGCGTGGCAGGTGTTCTCTCCAGGTCTTTCATCCTTATGTGCTTCATAAAAAGTACCTGTTCAGCTCCAACTTCAACTTCCTAGTTCCTGGCAATATGTGTCGTTGAAGCCATTGTTGAAAGCTGTCATGCCGAAGGCAGC
>BDUI01003460.1:89322-102836 GCA_002335545.1 Apodemus speciosus
TGGAGTGGGGCATGTGTGTTGGAGTGGGGCATGTGTGTTGGAGTGGGGCATGTGTGCTGGAGTGGGGTATGTGTGTTGGAGTGGGGCATGTGTGTTGGAGTATGACATGTGTGTTGGAGTGGGGCATGTGTGTTGGAGTGGGGCATGTGTGTTGGAGTGGGGCATGTGTGTTGGAGTTGGACACGTGTGTTGGAGTTGGGCACGTGTGTTGGAGTGGGGCATTATGGCACAGATGGGGGTTGGTGGAAAAGAGGATGTTGTGGCAGATGGGGACATCTGTGGGGAGATGGAGTTGTGATGGGGACATAGAGGGACCCTCTCCTAGCCAGGCCTGAGGTCACCTGCAAAGGAGATTCTCAGGACTCAATATGGCACAGCCCCAGGCTAGCCTGGGTGCTCGGCCAAGGGGAGCTCACACCCTCCTCCCATSGGCCAGGTCATTACTCACTGTGGTTTCCCGAATGGAGCGCCGGGATGCTCTCATTCGGATCAGCTGAGGGAAGATGTATTCATAGGGATGGACACCTTTCTAAAGATGGCATGGCCTGGTCATCTGACTCAGGTCACCTCACAGGAAGGAACAGAGTCGGGGGCAGGGTGGAGCTGATGTCCCCGATTTAAATTCGGGACTTGTTGATGATTTCATTTTCCGACATGACCCAGTGAAAGATCTGACCTGGGGAGGCTCATACCCTCAGGGAGGGCTTGTTCCGATTTCTTTTAAGGTTGAGGACTTGATCGAGCTCAAGGCTCAAGATGAACAGCAAGTCAAGGCTCAGGATGGACGGCTTCCCAGGTTTCCTGGTATCTCCTGTACAGACACACATACCCCCAGTGTCCAGAAAGACCCCAGCATGCACACCTCTCTTGCCAGCTCCCAGAGGACAGAACAGAGACCAGCCTGGGCCAGCTGGGCAGGGACACTGCTCCTGAGTTCTCGCTTTAATCTTGGTTCTCCCAGAGCCTCCTTCTTCTGGTTGTCCTTAGTGTGGTTTTGAGTACCACAGTGCTGCCGTCTTTGGGGCTGCCTGCATCTCTCCCATGGTTGTACCATGTTCCAAGACACACCTCTTTGGGAAYAGACARTGACTGGCCCACCAACCCAGTCTGTAGAAACACGGTGAATGCTATGACAAGGTGCCAGAGCCTGGACAGAAATGTACTACTCCCAATGCTTGGGGACACAGGGAAAGTTTCACAGGTCCACCTTCTTTGCACTCCTGGAAGCACCCACCTTTCTCTCCTGGGACTTCTAGTGGTCAATAGCAACCTTTGGAAATCCTTGGCTAGTAGTTGAGACTAGTTACCACAGCTACAGGGTCACATTTTCCTGAACTTCCTCTCTATACTGCCTGGCATCGGATTGTGTCCAAGTGTACCCAGTTTTATTGGATTGGCACCACCTTGAGGATCCTTATGGCTCAATTTTCACCCCCTTGAGACCTCGTTTCCAAATAGTCATATTCTGAGGTATTGGAGGTGGGTACTTGCACACATTTGGGGTTTTGCACAACTTGCATTTTCTTCTTTCCCCCAATACTGCGGTCTTCTCAGTAACAGTAGGAAGAAGCTTCCAGAAGAGCCACCAGTCAGGTGGATGACACTTTCCTGCAGAGGGTCATCCAAGATTGTGGAGACTCTGTCGATGTCTGCGCATGCCCATAGAACCCATGCCTGATCTCTTCCTTCCTAGGTGCACTGGCTGGTTCTGTGTGTCAACCTGACACAGGCTGGAGTTATCACAGAGAAAGGAGCCTCCCTTGACGAAATGCCTCCATGAGATCCAGCCGTGGGGCATTTTTCTCAATTAGTGATCAAGGGGGGAGGGCCCATTGTGGGTGGTGCCATCCCTGGGCTGGTAGTCCTGGGTTCTATAAGAGAGCAGGCTGAGCAAGCCAGNAGGACTTGGGAGGCAGAGGCAGGCGGATTTCTGAGTTCGAGGCCAGCCTGGTCTACAGAGTGAGTTCCAGGACAGCCAGGACTACACAGAGAAACCCTGACTCAAAAAACCAAAAAGAAGAAGAAGAAGAAGAAGAAGAAGAAGAAGAAGAAGAAGAAGAAGAAGAAGAAGAAGAAGAAGAAGAAGAAGAGACCAGCATCATTGAGGTAAAATCTTCTGGGAAGTGTTTTCTAAGAGCACAAAGGAGCTGTGTTCCAGAGATAGCCAAGGTTTTACCTTGTGCTGTGGCTGGACTTGGTACTGTGTAAGAGTCACCCAGGTGGTACKAGTTTTGAAGGCATGAAGGGGTCATGAAGAGCAGCTGAGGCTTGGCACTGTGAGAGGCCATGGAAGGACATTGGTGAAAGTGCAGCCTCAGTTGCAATTGATGGCCCAAGGCTGAAGGGGTCATGCAAAGGAGTTGAGGCTTGGCACCATGAAGAGAGCCTGTGAGAGGCTATTGGTGAAGCCTCAATACAGTGGAAGACAGCAGTGTTTTGGAGATGCCAGTGCCATGAGATGACCCCCAAGAACAGCAGCAACAGTGGAGTACAGGCAGCTGGAGCCTAGAAGACAAGGTGTGTGCTACAAAGGGCAGAGCTGGAGAAGTGACCCAAGCCCTTGGGGGAGTCTAGAAGATCGTGAGTGGATCCCACACATTGGTCAGTTGGAGTTTGATTTTGTTTTTTGTTTTTGATTATGACTGTGTCCTGATATTTTTCCCTCTTGAAGGAAGAAAGTATTTAGTGGAGCCCACAGTTAAAAGACTTTTAATTGTAAAAAGATTGAATTTTAAAAGTGATTGGCCATTTTAAAGGGATTGAAAATTTAATATGTAAGAATTTGTAAAGACTGTGGGACATTAAAAGTTATTTAGATCTTGGGGATGAATATGAAAGTGAGGGTTGAGGCTTAATAGTGATGTGTTTGTGTGTCAAGTTGACAAGGGGTCACTTGTACTGACTGGTTTTGTGTATCAACTTGACACAGGCTGGAGTTATCATAGAGAAAGGAGCTTCAGGTGAGGAAATGCCTCCATGAGATCCAGCTGTGGGGCATTTTCTCAATTAGTGATCAAGGGGGGCGGGCCCATTGTGGGTGGTRCCATCCCTGGGCTGGTGGTCCTGGGCTCTATAAGAGAGCAGGCTGAACAAGGCAGGGGAAGCAAACCAGTAAGGAACATCCCTCCATGGCCTCTGCATCAGCTCCTGCTTCCTGACCTGCTTGAGTTCCAGTCCTGACCTCCTTTGGTGATGAACAGCAGTGTGGAAGTATAAGCTGAATAAACCATTTCCTCCCAACTTGCTTCTTGGTCATGATGTTTGTGCAGGAATAGAAACCCTGACTAAGTCATTAAGGAAACTTTGCTGGGAAGTTTGTGCCTCTCTACCTGAGAAATACTTATCTCCCAATCTAACTTCAATTCCAAAACGATGAACACCGTTCATGTTCTTGGTCAGAACTGAGCAAGGAGAACATGTGGGTAGAGGTTATCTATGTGGCCCTCAGAGACTAGACCGGAAACTATCAGGAGAGCCAGGGAGCCTCCAAGAGGATTCTCGCCAGCATTGGGAGAGCACAGCAGAGCCAGTCCACTGCTGTGGGGGCTTACAAGACCACAGCTGCTCTTTGAAGCTGATCCTTGTGAAAATTTCTTGACTATGGCTTCCTCTCTTACCACAATTGTTCCTAGAAGGATTCTACAGGAGTCTTTCAGCCCTGAAGTTCTAGGTGGTAGCAGCAACCATCAGAACAACCTGACATGTGCCAGCTGGTCTCTGTAGGATGATATCCTAGATGTCCTTCTTTGTCTGTCTGTGTCAAGAAGAAGCCTTTGCAAAGCCCTCTGGGAGTCATGGGAAGCCTCTGTGCTCTCAGACCTTCCTGTTGGGACATCTGTCCTGTAATGGTGGCCATCCAGCACAGGCTTCTGCCACTGGTGCAGCCAGCAGGGTCAGGGCTGGGTTAAGTACCGCAAAGTGGACCATGACTCAAAGGAACCACAAGTGAGCAGCCTGCACCATGACCACACATGCCTGCATCTTTAAAGCCTCTCTTTCTTGTGTAAGAATTGACAAAATTGTACAGAACCGCCCACAACAGGATTGCCCTGCCTGGGAGGGAGACCTTGTTAGAGGAGGTGTGGCCTCGTTGGAGGAGGTGCGGCCTTGTTGGAGGAGGTGCGGCCTCGTTGGAGGAGGTGTGGCCTCGTCCGAGGAGGTGTGGCCTCGTCGGAGGAGGTGCGGCCTTGTTGGAGGAGGTGTGCCCTCGTTGGAGGAGGTGTGGCCTCGTCCGAGGAGGTGTGGCCTCGTTGGAGGAGGTGTGGCCTTGTTGGAGGAGGTGTGGCCTCGTCGGAGGAGGTGCGGCCTCGTTGGAGGAGGTGTGGCCTCGTTGGAGGAGGTGTGGCCTCGTTGGAGGAGGTGCGGCCTCGTTGGAGGAAGTGTGTCATAGCTGTGGGCTTTCAGGTCTCAGAAGCTCAAACCAGGCCTAGCAGCTCTCAGTTCTTTTCCTGCTGCCTGTCGATCAGATGTAGAATTCTCAGCTACCTCTTCAGCACCTGTGTACCACCCTACTTCCTGCCATGACAATACTGGGCTGAACCTCTGAACTGTGAGCCAGCCCCAGTTCAATGTTTCCTTTATAAGAGTTGCCATGGTCATGGTGTCTTTTCATAGCAATAGAAATCCTAAGACAAGAGGGGTAAACACACTGTTCACTATACACCTGATAAGTATCTTTCCTCATTGTGCTCTCAATTGTGTGTCTTGTGCCTGACAGATGCACTGGAGATAACTCTCTAAGGCATCATAAAGCAGAAGTTTATGTACAAGTTATATCCATGTTGTATCCAGAGTCAGGAACCACACTGAGTAGTGCCAACCACTCTCTATGGAAACATTTTACACTGGTTTGGTTTTGGTTTTGTCCATGTACAGACACTTTAAGTATTTATTTATCTTATTTATGTGTGTATGTGAGTGCCTGTGTGTGTCCATGCGCATGCAGGGGCCTGTGTGTATCCATGTGCATGTAGGGGCCTGTGTGTGTCCATGCATGCAGGGATCTGTGTGTGTCCATGTGCAAGCAGAAGTCTGTGTGTGTCTGTGCACATGCAGGAGTCTGTGGAGGCCAGAAGATGACACTGGATCTCCTGGAACTGGAATCACACACTTCTGAGCCACCACGGGGGTGTGAGGAACTGAACTCAGGCCCTCTGCAAGATCAATAAGTGCTCCAAAGCACTCCTCCATCTCTTCAGCTCCTGTAATTTTTTTATGTAAAATAAGTTATCAAGAGTTTCAAGATGTACAAAGTTCCTGTTTGTTCTTCAGCAAGGACCCCCCCTCCCCACCCCCAGTGGATATCTCACATAGATAAGATGTGTCCAAAGTTCACAAGACGACTAACAAATCTTCACAGTTAAATACACACTTTCTTTTGGGTTTCCCAATTTTGGGGCCATGTCTTTCTGTTCCAGACTCTGTCTTTTAGCATATTCACTTTTTTATTAGTTTTTTCAACAAACGATTCTCCAGCCTTTTTCTAGGTAGATGCACTCAGAGTTCCTCCTATTTCCCGGCATCGAAGGGCGCCGTGTTCGGAGAGCATAATTTATCAAACCCCTCTCAAACAATGTTTTATTTTTAATTTTGACACTAAGTCTATGGCTGCAATCCTTCCCATTCTAAAATGTGTTCTTGGCTGTGCGGACAGAGGAAAGAGGCGGATCGCAGGAGGTAGCAATTAGCACGCCCCATCTACCCACCCGGTGCTATTTCAGATCTGTCTCAAGCTGTGTCTCATTGAGCTCTTTGGTGTTAAAAACACTCCACGTTAAAGCCCAGGTATGTGGGGGCACAGGCTGGGGACTAGGGACTGGGCGATGCCCACCCAGTGGGAACTAGGTGAGAACCCTTTCTGGAGTAGCATTAGGCTTCATTCCAGGGGGCGTGGTCTCAGCTCAATTGAGGTTGGATGACACCTGAGCTAAGAGCTGGCTCCTTGTTGAGCAGGTGCGAGACCCTGTTGTCTGCCTCCTCTACACTCATTCTCCTCTGATGATGCTCCTTGATCGGAGGTCACAAGCCACAGCTGCAGCCAAGTGTAGGCCACCAATTGCGCTGGAGAGCCTGACAGCCAAGGACAGCGCTGACATTTTCAAACGGCCAAAAAAGATATCAAAAGAGGAACAGTGTTATGTGGCATAAAATATGAGAATCGTATTTTCACACCCACAGACTCATGACCTTGAAATACAGTGACGTTTACATGTGAGTACAGAGCCTATAGCTGGTGTYGCTATGAGAGCTGGAAACAGCAGCTGTGACAAGCCATGTGCCACAGACCCACACACGCCAATCACACATGAGCATATGCACACACACACACACACACACACACACACACACACAATGAAGCAGGGAGGGAAATGACTGTCTACTACAGAGAAGCCAGCTGACCTCTGTTTTTTTTTTTGTTTTGTTTTGTTTTTTTTCAGAATTTGACACTCATGGAAGAAAGGGGAAAGGGGTTAGAGAACAGGCAGGGTTTGGTTAGCTAGATGATGTGAAAATAAATTTATCCCCTCGTGGCTCTGGAGTCAAGACAGCTGAAATCAGGTGTCACGGGCTCTGAGCCCGCTGAGATCCTTTTTGCCCCTTCAGCTTCTGAGCAGGGTTCCAGGTTCTCCTTGGCTCCTACCTGCGTAAGTCTGGACTCAATCTCTACTTAATAGATATTTCTCTGCACCCCAAAGTTCCTTTATCTTCCTATAGTACCCTTGGGGCTCCATTGCCTTACAGATACTCTCTCTGAAGAGGTGCAAGTCCCTCACAGACCATGGTGTTGTGTTTGCATACAGCCTGAAGGTCCTCTGGTATTGTCTTCCCACTAGTCAGCTGGAGGGGGGAGGGGCTCTATGGGTAGAAACCCTCCCGATATAGGCAAGCTTTTCAAAGTCTGGTCTCCAGCAGCTTTTGTCTGCCCTGGTTTTTGACAGCAGCAAACAGCAGCAGTAGGCAATCAGTGATGCCAACTAGTGCTGCAGTCCCCGTGCAGACCTGTGTGGCACGCAGTGGCCTTGGCAGCTGCCAGCATTACGGAGTTCAGTCTGGGGTCTGGGCTCCGTGGTCCTGAAGCTTCTTAGTTCTCAAAGATTCTTGCGGCTCCCACCTGCAGGTCCTCGTCCTGGCTCTGACAAACCCTCCCCGTCTTTCTTCCTCTCTCTCCTTTCTGCTCTCAAACTAGTCAGCCACGTCTCAGGCTGCAGCCAGGGTGCCACCGCTGTTGAGAAAGCATTCAAGTGCCACGGTCTAAGTTTGGGAGCTGGCACCTACTTGTGTCCAAATTTACCCAGTCCTCTTGAGTCGGGGGCACCCCGTGGCTCGATTTTCACTCCTCAAGACCTTGTATCCAAATAGTCACATCCCGAGGTATTGGGGGGGGGGAGACTTGCGCACATTTAGCCGGGTCACAGATAACACTTCCTTCCGTCCCTCAGAGCTGTGGTCTGCACAGCTCTAGTAGGGAGAAACATCTAGAAGTTCTGTCATCGAGGTCCCGCACAGAGTCGTCCAAGATGATGGAGACACTGCAGATGTCTGCGCAAGCGCACATCACCCATACCTGATCCCTTCTACCCATGGAGCCCTGATGGAGGCTGCCCCAGGATGCCATTCACCCCAAGATGGCCAATCAGTGCTTCGGGTAGGGAGCACTCAGACACCGGTGTCCTCTCCCACCTGCAAGGGTAGAGTCTGGGCAGATGGATGAGATGTTCGCTGGATCATTATCAGGCCCTAGCGCTGTCTGTACCAGCCCCGTCAGACAGGCCTGCAGGGTAATGGTGGGCAGATAGAAAACAATGTATCCACTTCTTCAGTTCTCAAGCAATCTTGACAAGACCTGGCATTTCTTAACCATGACATGGGAGTAGCCAGTGCTTGGTACTGGGAAGCCAGGGYCAGGGGCTCAGACTGGTTCTGAAGACGGGAAACTGGGAACTGGGTGGTGTCAAGTCAGTCCAAGCACAGTGGTAATCGCTGTGTTGGGGGTGGGGGCTGTGAGGGGATCTGTTTTATGTAGTGACTGTAGAATCATCAGCTGAACACCAGCTTTGGACAGCGCTCCCAGAGCCTGCAATGGCTCTTCTCTGAGATCATGCAGCGAGGCGACTCAAGGCTGAAGCTTGTTCATCCACCATACTCTCCGCTTCTCTACCACCATCCGTTCAGGTCAGCCGGCAAGTGAGCAGGCTTCACTGTGCTGGTTAGTTTATGTCGACTTGGCACAAGCCACAGTCATCTGGAAAGAGAGAGCCTCAATGGAGAGATGTGCGTAGGTCTAGGCTGAGAGGCGAGAGCCCGGTCCAGCTGAGTCTCTCCAGGGCTAGAAACCGGATGGTGAGTGTCTCCCTTGGATCTACTGTGGAGAATAGCCACCCCGATCCGGGAGTCTGTCAAAGCAGAAACTCGTTTTATTGTGTCAGTCTTTTGTTTATAAAGGGCCGATAGAGGTGGTGGTGGGTTTTTGCTGAGGCCATGTAGGGGAGGGGAAGGGAGACGGAGGGTTAAGAAGTGACTGACAGAGCCAACAAAGTTATTCCACATCCAGTGTTAGGTAGGCAAAGGCAGGCTTAAGCAGGTCGTGCTGAGTCACTCCAGTACAAAAGTGACAGAGACAGGTCTCTATACTTGAGCAAAGGCTCAGGGTCCCTCACTAGGCCCAACAGAATGTCTCCATAAGCTTGGCCTGTGATCAAGCATCTAGGACATTTTCCTCACTGATGAATCCATGGGKAGGTTCTGCCCTGGGGTGTCCAGGGATGTATAAGAAATCAGGCTGATCAAGGCACTAAGCATCAGTCTTCTGTGGTTTCTGCTTCAGTTCCTGCCCCCAGATCTCTGCCTCAGTTTCTTTTTTTGACTTCCTTCATAAAGGACCGTGTTCGGGACATGTAAGCTGAAGCAAACCATTTCTTTTCAGTCGTGGTGTTTTACCAGAGCAAGAGAAACCCTAAGACAGGCAACCACTCAAGGGAAGAGTTGATTAAATCTGAGACTCCGGCCCCAGAGGAGGACCTCCTTAGACAGCCAGAGAAGGAATGCATGGACCAATCATTTCTGATCGTTTCGGATCAATCACAGCCTCCTGCCTCCCTCTTACACCCATCAGTCCTTAAGACTTGAAGTTTAGACCAATCATAGTTCTGCCTTATGATGTCCCCATAGTCCTCCACTAGGGGAAGTGCCTTGGTAGAAATGGTCCATGGGGAGACTTTCATCTGCAGAAAAGATTGCTTCAGTCAGTCACTGTTGGGGCCACGGTTGGGGTCTCACAGCGGTCTCTAGGCATCTGTGGACTGTTTGTTGAGGACATGGGTGGGTGGGCTGGCTCTTAGAGCAATGGTAGGTTTGCTCAAGGCAGCTTGAACAGCAAAAGAGAATTCAATAGCTGTTAATTAGGGAGTCAGATCGCCCCTTCCCAGTGCCTTTGCTTGGTTACAGGAGTATTTACACTATGAACATACATAGAGCTTATCATTATCATGGAAGACAATGTTAGAGCTCAGCCCCTGCTGGGTACCCAGGGAGATCCCTAGTCTGCTTTACTGTCAATTGTCCTGGCATTGTGTAATACATAGCCCAGTGTAAATACATGGTATATTATAGTGTTTGGGGAATAATGAGAAGAGGTTTGTTCATGTTCAAATGCAGATKTAACCTGATACTGACGGAATCCAATATTAGACCTAGAACCATCTTTCTAGCAAGGGTGATCTTATTTCATGGTTCTTTTTAAAAAAAAATTATTTTACTCTGTGTGTAAATTATATCTGTCTTATTTACTTTATGTATAAAAATACATTGTATCTGTCTTCAGACACATCAGAAGAGGGCATGTAAAAGTACATTGTATCTGTCTTCAGACACATCAGAAGAGAGCATCAGATCTCATTACAGATGGTTGTGAGCCACCATGTGGTTGCCTGGAATTGAACTCAGGACCTTTGGAAGAGCAGGCGTGCTCTTAACCTCTGAGCCATCTCTCCAGCTCACTTCAAGGCTCTTTACTGAACTTCAAAGACTTTCTAACATCAGCTTCACAGTTCTGGGCATAGGACATGTCTATCTCTTGTTGATGGCACTCCACTGATGGGCCAGCAGCTTTGTCTCAGATGTGTCCCTGGGGTACTCTGCCCTTTACTTCTATGGTCACACTAACTTCCCATGGTCCTGTGGCTGGGACAGTCAGTGACTCCTCCCTCGATTCTGCTCCTGATGGCTATTGTCTATCTTGGGCAACTGCTTCCTGCCAGGTTGGCTGGCAGCCCTGGACTGAACTCAGCTTGGTAGCATTCTCTCTAAGTCCCTGAGCATCAAAGAGCAGCAACAGTCATGTGCAGAGAGCTCCCGTGTCCTTCAGGCAGCCCATTCACGGCACCTCACTCCGTGCTGAGAGCCCTCCATCCCTATCCTCTCCCTGCACGGTGGACTTGCAGCCTGAGTGGGGAGAAATGGACACCTCAGCACTTCATATCCCATCAAAGTCCTGTGTGGGCTGCTGAAAGGTGCATTGGACCTGACCAGACCTGCTGGACTGGTCATTGCCCTGGAGAAGGTCTGAAGAACCTTCTAGCTGCTGGCAGCTGGAGACGGCACACACGTGTACCTATGCATGGTTACGCCCTGGCCACCAACTTCAGGAATAGCCTTAAACTCTTGTCTGCAAAGCAGACATAACCATGACCATTATTCCCCAAAGCAATGACAACTCAGGACAGACATCCATGTCTGCTCCAGTGAATCAGAGGATTCTGTCTGTCTTGTCTCCCCTTCCAGGACCTGCACTGTCTGCTGAGAGGCCACCCTGAAGCCAGGCAGGGCACTGCACCAGCTGCAGAATCGTTCCCGGCTCTCTCGCTGGAGCCCAGCCTGCCTTCCCTCCCTGCCTGGGCCATTCATTCCCTCCAGAAAGCCATTTTGCCAGGAAAGGAGCCTGTTATTGGCTGGGTAATAGAAAATCTGCCTGCCTCGCCTCATAGCTTTATATGCAAATTGCATTTAGATCGTTAAACCTGCTTTCCCCCTCTTCTTCCAGCAGGAATAGAAATCAGTTCAATTAACACAGCAAACAAAGCTGGTGCAGGAGATGGGCCAGTTTCTGGGTTCTTGGGCTCTTCCTCCTGGGTCTTTTGGGCAGGGAGGGGAGTTGTTTATGCTTCCTGGCAAGCTAAGAAGTTGGGGGAAGAGCTGTTTGGAAGGAGGGCATCCTGGCATGATGCTGGGGTGGGTCTTCCTCAGAGCACACAGGGGCTTGTCCCCCACCTGGGATGTGTCCGTTGGTGGTTTGGGAAGCCTAAGGTGGGTGGTTTTGTGTTCCAGGCTCTCTGGGAATGTGTGTTTTCTCAGTCTTACCTACACAACCTGGGTCAACAGATACCCTGAGATGCAGTTAGCTGAGAAACCAGAGTCTAAGACAGATGATCTCAGGGTGGTGCCTTGGGGGGAGTTTTCCCTGTCCCATCCTCTACTCTCACTGTGTGGGAGGGCAGGAGGGTAGGAGGGGCATGCACCCTGTCCATCTTTCCAACATCAGTTTCCAGATCTTTCTCAGGGGATGCAGGTCAGCATCTAGGGAGAGGCTAAAGGAGGGCAGAGGCCAAAAGAGGGGGTGCCCAGGAGTTGATAAGACCAGGCCAGGTGCCCCACAGGCTCCTCTTTTCTAGCCAACAGCTATGACTTTTCTCGCCTTTGTCCAGAGTATTCTATCCAGAAGGTTAAAAGAGTCCCCGGACAAAGCAGAGTCTGACCAATGTGAAGAGTAGCACTGAACAGCCCCAGCCTTCCTGGCTAGAAAACCCTGATTTAAAAAAAAAAATGTAGCTAAGGAAGCAGCTTGGACTAGCAGGGAACAGAGAGGAGTCGCAGCAGCAAAGCCAGGTGTGACCGGATGGCTGGGCTGCCGAGGCTTGGACAGTAGACTCGGAGAGCACCAGGTGAACAGACAGGCTTCTGCTTGACCCACACTCTTTCGTCTATTTCACCTCTCTCTGTGCACTGTCTCCTTCCTTCTGCATCTGGCTTACGTAAGCAGATCAGTTGTCCTGTGCTAAGAGGCTTGGCTTCTTATCCGGGTCTCAGGTTCTGTCTCAAAAACACAGTCAGATGCTGAGTCCAAGGCACCCTCCAGGCTGCAGGGTTGGTGCAGAATGCCAGAAAGGGATTCTGAGGTGTCATCTCTGGCTTCTCCTGCTCTCCGACCTCGCCTCCCGCCTCCCCAGCTCTCTGTCTCTCCACACCCCCCTTGGCATGACAGCCACTGGCACTCCCCAGTGTTGAGCATCAGATCAGCTTGGCTCCCCCCCTCCCCCGGCCTTGCGGTTCATCCGGGCCTAGGTGTTTGCCCTGACATAGGTAGCTACACACCGTGTGGAGAGGGAGTACCACGCTGCAAGTGCTCACGCAGTGCTGTGCTTGCTCAACTCAGTCCTCGGCCTGGAGTGCTGCAGTTGTTAGCGTGGGAAGGACAGGCCTCTGCCACAGACCAGCCAAACTCCATTGCAGACGGCAAGGGTGGCGAGGCCTTGGTGACTCCGACTTTGAACAGTACTCTGCAGGGCTCCCCATGCTCCACCACCCACACCCGGGCCGTACCGCCCTCTTTATGCTTTCTGCCACGTTCCTGCCCCACTCCTGTGGATCTGTGGGATGCGCTCCTGTGGCTCGGGCCCCCTGAACCTACCCAACTTGACTCCTTACATTGGCGCGGATCTGGCTCCCCCTGCTCCTGGGGATTGGAGCACGGAATGGAGGCGTTAACCACATGTGCCTGTGGCGCTTTTGACTGTGGTGCACTCTGTGGCCCCGGGATTCGGGTTTCTCAAATATATGATACTTGGAGCTGTGGTGATGGAGGGGAAGTGGGGGAAGATGTCTGGGACCCCGCATGCCCTTCTCGCCYACTGCTGAAGCAGTCCTTTGAAGTCCTTGGATCCTGACAATGGCTTGGGGCCAGTCTAGAACCCAGAAGCTGTCCTGAAAGCTGACCTCAGTCAATTCTGTCTAAACTGCAGCCTCTTTGGGTTGGCTTAAGTCAGTTTCACATATTTAAATGTCCCAACTGCTGTGCTGCATGGGAACCCGAGAAGCTTATAGAAGGCCACTCACTCAGAGRCCGGCAGCTCACRTGCAGAGGATAGCTGTGACGTGGACCGACAAATCGATTGTAAACTTACTTAATCAACACAAACTTTCTTTTTGAAAYACAGTCTCTAGCCCAGGCAAGCCTTGAACTCACAACACAGCTGAGTGTTATTTTAAACTTCTGAACCTGACGTTACAGACGTGTGACACCATGACCGTTCACGCAGTGCCGGGGTTTGTGTATGCTGAGCGAATGGTCTACCGACTGAGTTACAGCCTCGGGCCATCAGGAAACTTCTTTGTGATTTTTGTAACACTAGTTGCTTAGTCTTCAAGCGTGAACTTTGTAGATGGCGTGCCCCGACCTGATGACACATGTCTGTATGGAGTCAGCTGACCATTTAACCAGACAAAAGGTTGTCTACGTGTCA
>BDUI01003461.1:26660-42187 GCA_002335545.1 Apodemus speciosus
GAACTCAGAAATCCGCCTGCCTCTGCCTCCCAAGTGCTGGGATTACAGGCGTGTGCCACCATGCCCGGCTCTGCCTAATGTCTTAAAGTAAGATTGTCCTGAATATTCATCTTAATTTCAGTTATTTGAAATGACAAGTTCAAAAGATAGCTCAGCACTTAAGAGCACGTACTGCTCTTCCAGAGGACTCTAGGTCAGTGCCCAGCACCCAGGTCAGGAGGCTCCCAACTGCCTATAGCTTCAGCTCCAACGGAATGGCACTCTTCTGTCCTCGGCTGGCACTCCTGCAGGCTGTGCACCTATACACAGGTGAATACACAACATGCACTGATTACAAATAATATAAACCTAAAAGCAGAAGCGAACTGCAGTACCAGAGCTGGCTCAGTTTATAGAGTGCTTGTTGTGCAAGCATGAGGACGAGTTCAAATCTCCAGACCTACAGGAAGGGCCAGGTGGAGGTGGAAGTCTGTGATCGCAGCGCGCCCACATCAGCATGGGAGGTGGAGCGTGTGCAGTTSCAAAAAAAGATCTGTCTCAAACCGGGCGGATGGGAATATGACCGCCCCCATTTGTCCTCTTAGCCCTCATGCATACACATGCCATGGCACGTGTGCTGGACTCACACATGTGGACCACCACCACACGCGCATGCGTGTGCTCACACACACACACACACACACACACACACAGACACACACACACACACACACACAATTACAACTGCAAGCTGGGCTTTGACCATCAGGTGTGTCCTGTAGTTTCCTTTGTGAAACATTACCCCTGCTCTATGTGTCACAAGGTGACATTTGTAACTTGTTAAGAATCAGGTACTTGGGTTTGAGTCTGTCCGAATCACCCACCTCACCTGCAAGAGGGACAAGGGCTCTGCTTGTTAGGCTCCCATGTGACAACATCTTGCTCATGAGAAGAACACATTTGGGGAATTCTCTTCTCTTGATTGGTCCTCTCCCTTGTCCCTTTTAAAAAGTCAGTGCTGTGCTCTGGTGCCTTCCACGCTCTGGTTCCAGTTCACCATCTCTCTCCACAGGACTGACTTTCACCAGGGATGGCCGCTACCTGGCCTTAGCAGAGAGGAGAGACTGCAGAGACTACGTGAGCATCTTCGTGTGTAGTGACTGGCAGCTCCTCCGGGTAAGGCCATCCTCTGCTGCTGGCTGGGGAAAGGAGGCAGAACCGGGTTCCTGATGATCCCAGACGCTGTTGCAGCCCTGGGGTAGACTGAATGATGGGGTTTCCGTGGCCAGGGGGCAGGTGTCCTGCGTGTGATCCAGACCTCATGGTGCACATTTGGTGCACATTACAAGTTGGCATGAACTTCGAACCCTTGTCTTTGCCTAATGGAATTCCTCACTGGGAGGAATGCAGTTGAGTTGGCCTGGGCAAAATGCCTCAGGAGCTGTGACCCTGGGCATATGCTCTCTGTGCCCACAAGCTTCAGACATGTGACCACGTTTCAGTGTCAGCATGTTCAAGATGCATCTGAAGAGGCGCACTGGGGAAGCAGGGTGCAGGTGGCAGGGGAGGCTGGCCAGGCAAGGCTGGGTGAGAACAGCGCAGGTGCCCGTGGGAATGAGGGCCTGAGGCCTTGCCCAGAGTGGTTGGCACACTGCGCACTCACCAGGACAGCACACAGATACTTTGTTGCTGCATATAAAATGCTATATGAGCCAAAAGCATTAGTTACAAAATAACTGCACTACTTATCTAATAACTGCACTACTTATCTAATAACTGCACTACTTATCTAATAACTGCACTACTTATCATCTAATAACTGCACTACTTATCTAATAACTGCACTACTTATCATCTAATAANCTACTTATCATCTAATAACTGCACTACTTATCTAATAACTGCACTACTTATCATCTAATAACTGCACTACTTATCTAATAACTGCACTACTTATCTAATAACTGCACTACTTATCTAATAACTGCACTACTTATCTAATAACTGCACTACTTATCTAATAACTGTACTACTTATCTAATAACTGCACTACTTATCTAATAACTGCACTACTTATCTAAGGACATGTTTTCAGATGGTCATGTTTTTTTCTCGTCTGGAAGCACTTTGACACAGACACCCAGGATCTCACAGGGATCGAATGGGCCCCGAATGGCTGTGTGCTGGCAGCGTGGGACACCTGCTTGGAGGTATAGCACAGGCCAGCAGCACATTCTTTTTCAAGAGCGTTCACCTGCAGGTACCTGTGCGCTCTCAGTGCAGCGAACTGCTGGGTGCTGAGGTGCGGCTCGCAGAGCCTGTGACATGTCTGAATGTCTCATCTGCAGTACAAGGTTCTGCTGTACTCCTTGGACGGCCGCCTGCTGTCAGCATACTGTGCCTATGAGTGGTCCCTGGGCATCAAGTCTGTGGCTTGGAGTCCCAGCAGTCAGTTCCTGGCCATTGGGAGCTATGATGGAAAGGTAGGAAATGGCTCAGGGCACAGGCCAACTCCACAAGCTGCAGGACACTGGAGCCTGCGAGCTACCTGCATGTCATTCTCACGGTTCCTTCCCCAGGTGCGTCTCCTAAATCATGTGACCTGGAAGATGATAACCGAGTTTGGGCATCCTGCAACCATTAATAATCCCAAGGCAGTAAGTCTGCGTGCACCTTCACCTGAGCACCGTGGTTTCTCCGATTCAGTGAGCCACTCTTGACCCTCCTCACCTGCTGAGATGTTGTCTTCCCTGTACTGCCCCTCATGCCCTCCTGGTCAAGGGCGTGTGGAGTCCAGGCTCCTCTGGGCTGAGCCTGTCCTAGCCGTTTGCTCATCACGCTCTGCCCTGGGCAGATCCCTGGGGAGACTGAGCTGAGGGGTCCTGCCATGGACCATCCTGCCAGAGCGGAGCACACAGACCAGCAGAGAGACCAGGAGAGCTGGTCTGTGGACCACAGGTGGGACCTRGAGGTGCAGAGTCAAAGGCATGTTCTGAGGTTCAGTGGTGTGGAGTCCTCCTGTCTTCTGCCAGTGATCTGGACCGAGGACAGATTTCTGCTTTCCTTTGACAAGGACGGGCCAGGGTCACAGCCCGGGGCTCAGTTAGCTGCCCCAAAGCCTATGTCAGCAGGACCCCGTAGGAAGGAGAAGCTGTGCCAGGCTTTAGTCAGGGAGCTCCTCCAGGGGCAGTGGATGGACCTGGCAAGAGCACAGGTTAGAGATGACAGTACCAGGCCGGCCATGCAGGCTGCCACGGTTTGCCTGTGGTTCACGGTCTAAGTCTCCACCACGTGTGCTATGGTAGTTTCTCTGCCCGGGACTGTGGTGTACCCCACTAACCTAGGCGTGCGAGTAAGCTTTGTGTCACTGGGCCAGGGGACCTGGGGCAGGATCAACCTAAAGTTAAAGTAGAGCAGGTTTATTTTAGCTCTTAATTACTGAGATGTCAGTCCATGGTCCCTTCACCTTTCACTTTGGCCAGCACATTGTGGTGGGGACAAATGGCAGAGCAGAGCTGACCAACAGCTGCTCTGGCCAGGAAGCAAAGAGGAAGGAAAGGCGAGGTCCCAACATGGCCTTTCCGGAATGCTTCCAGTGGCCTCTTCCCCTCCCCACCCCCCCACACACATATGGGCCTCTAAGATCCACATTAGTACCAAGTCTGTAGCCTGCCGCGGACCTGACCGACCCAGAAAACCGCCGGGGAAGCAGGGTTCTTTGGTATCCAGGAAAGCACTGGTTCAGAGGTGACAAATAGATGCAAACACAGAGGCGGTTTGAATCTGAATGTATTTTGTAGCTCTCAAGCCAGAGCTTTTAAGCATGAGGGGTCAATATTTCCATTTCAAAAGATGTATCCAGGAAAGCAGGCACAAAGAACAATTAGCATAACCATTTGGTACAAGGAAATGTAAAATCAGTCAGGTATAATGTTTCCCGTGTAACAGATTTAGAGGGTCAATTACAGATAACATTAATCTTCCTGATACAGAATCACTTATAGTTAACAACAAACTTTTAAAGAGACTTTAAAGAATGTTTGGTCATACCCCCTAAGTCTTAATGAGTTTCCGTGAGTAATCTTTACCTAACACCTAGCTTTTGTCTTATAAAAACTTCTTGAGATTCATTGTACTTAATCAATGCTTTTCATACCACAGAGTCAGAGCCACCCTCATCTACATAGCCATATAAATTTACATGTTGTTGGGAGGTTAAAGTAATTATGTAAATGACTATGAGGCAAAGCGGTGCAGTTCTAAGAAAAGAGTTTTTTGGCCAATAGCTAGGAGAGTTCCACAGCTGTTTTCCAGGAGACTTTCCCCTTTGGAGTCTAATGCCTCAGTCTGTGGAACTTGTCACACAGAATCTACTGGAGTTGCTGTGGCAATAGCCTGCCGCCACCCACTGTCCTCTCCTGGCCTGCTTTTCTCCATTACGCTGACTGTGCACACGCAGGCCACTGCTGCATGGCTGTGACATGGTTTACCATGTGAACATAGCCATGTGCGCAGTGCCCATCTCTAAGGACAGCCCGGTCAGCAGCACTGAGCTGTCCGTCACTGCAAAGGCTCAGACTTGGCTGTTCCTCTTCCCAGCAATCTCCGCACAGGGCACACAGGCTGGGCCACCTTCCGCTGGGCTCCCTGGCTCTCACAGACCGGCCAGCAGCCACATTATGTTTTTCAGGTGGTGTATAAGGAAGCTGAGAAGATCCCACAGCTGGGGCTGGGCCACCTGTCCTTCCCACCGCCCCGAGCAATGGCTGGCGCCCTCTCTACCTCAGAGAGCAAATGTAAGCAGAGAGGGTTGTCTCCATGAGGGAAAGCTTGGTTTTCTGTTTTAGATGAGAATGCTCTGTCCAGGTGACTCTCAGAGGCTGCTTATTTTGGGTGGGGAGGATTCTGAGATGGGGTCTCCATCTGCAGTGTAGAGATCACAGGTGTTCTGTGAAGCCTGCCTTCCCGCCCTGCTCTGCAGTCCCTGAGGGAGTGAGGGGACATTGGCTGCGCAGTGCTTGCTTGGGGGTGGCAGGCAGCCAGGCCCTAGGGTGCTCACGCTGGCTTGTACTTACTTAATCATCTTCTGTTGGTTGATGGTTCTCTGACTCCCTGCTGGAAGAGGGTAACCATCTGTGGCAAGATGCTGGGAATGGATAGACCTGCCAGATGTCCAAGTCGCTGGGACTAGCTCAGAAAGCAGACCCGAGCAGGCCCGAGCAGACCCGAGCAGGCTCACATCCCTCCTTCGGGGCTCCAGACTGCATCCTCTTATCCCCATTCGGGGTCCTGTCCCTGGGGAACTTGTGAACATGCCTCTTACCACAGCTGTCATTGTAATCCCTCCAGCCACCAAACCCTCCCATGCTTCTCAGCCTGTTTTCCTTCCCTCTCTGCCCTCTCCCCTTTCCCAGAGCTCTCAGCATGTCCTCCCTGTCATGTTGCAGATGAGATCGCCTCGGGACCAGTTTCCTTGCAGACGCTGAAGCCAGTAGCTGACAGAGCGAACCCCAGGATGGGTGTAGGGATGCTGGCTTTCAGCCCTGACAGCTACTTCCTGGCATCAAGGAATGGTCAGTGTTACTCGTTCGTAGGCAGGGTCAGCTGCTCACCGCCCTTTGCCCCAGAGTAGAGATAGATGGAGAAGCAAAGCTCAGGGCAACTGTGCTCTTCCCCCGGCTCTCTGTGGAGGTGGGCATTCTGCACGGCAGCTCCTTGCCCGTGGCCTGGCTGCCTGGCTGCCTCCTCCTGCACTCCTCACTGCAGGAACAGGTGTCCGGTGTTTACCTTTGGGTTTGTTTGCATTTTGGGGGGGGGGGAGAGTACATCTTTGTTTTTAATAGTTTATCTTTTTATATACTTTATATCCTGACCACAGCCCCCCCTTCCTCTCCTCCCAGTCCCACCCATACAAACCCCTCCCCCATGACCTCTTCCTCTTCTCCTCGGAGGAGCCCCGCCCCCCAGCACCACCCCACCCTGGGGCATCCAGCAGGACTAGGCACATCTCTCCCACTGAGGCCCAACTAGGCAGTCCGGGTAGGGGAGGGGATCCAATGGCAGGGCTGGACCTAGGCCCCCTACACATTGTAGCAAACGTACAGCTTGGTCTTCACTTGGGCCCCTTAACAAGTGGAGTGGGGGGCTGTCTTGTTTGCATTTCTTACATTTACAGATGTAAAAACCACAGGAAAAAGAGGGGTTGTGCCCCCTGGCAGGCCATTTCTCTGTTCTGTGTGCTGGTCCCTAAGAACAGCCAGAGTTTGCTTGCAGAGGGCCAGCACTGATGTGTGTCCTATCTCTGCTTCCTTGCAGACAATGTCCCCAATGCTGTCTGGATCTGGGACATCCAGAAGCTGAAGCTGTTTGTGGTACTAGAGCATATGTCTCCAGTGCGCTCATTTCAGTGGGACCCACAGCAGCCAAGGCTGGCCATCTGCACGGGCRGAAGCAAGGTGTACCTGTGGTCCCCAGCAGGCTGTGTGTCGGTGCAGGTACCCGGGGAAGGTGAGCGTAAGCCAGCACCTGGGGCGTGGTGGCTCAGTGTGTGCTGGCCTCAGACAGCTTGACTCCCCTAAACCCACTGCTGTGCGTCACACACGAGAAAGGTGCCCCTTCCACATCTTGTGGACCTTGCCCAGAGTGTGCGCTTGACTGGAGCCCGCCGCCCTACGCTTTCCTGGCTCCGTCTTCAGCCCTGGGTCACCAGACTCCTCACTCGCCTGCAGGCTGTCCTCCCCACAGGCCCTGGTTTCTAACCCTCTGGCCACCTGTCTCTCTAGGTGACTTTCCAGTGCTTGGACTGTGTTGGCATTTAAGTGGGGACTCTTTGGCCCTCCTTAGTAAGGATTACTTCTGTGTCTGCTTCCTGGAGACCAAGGAGAGGGTTGGCACAGCCTACGGACAGCAGGACGGCATGCCTAGGGCCTGAGTGGAAACCGAGGCAGCACACTGCTGATCCCAACGTGAGCAACAGCTGCCCAGGTTCTCCAGATGGGCTGGGCTGTTCAGCCCAGTTTTCTGTAAATATGTATAAAGTTGCTCTGTAAAATAGGTGTTTGCTAATCTACAACAGTGGTAGTCGTTTTCTTCAAGGCCTTAGTTCACAGAGCCAAGGTCTTGGGAGGATGAAGCATCCTGAAGTGACGACAACAGCCTTCCTCATGACCCTTTGCTGTTCCCTGAGCTTTGCAGTCAGTGTGCTTTGAAACAAGGGTGGACTAATGGACTGGTCAGCCCTCCTGCAGCTGCAAGGCCCCGGCACCTGTGCCTGTCCCCACGTGAGCTGTAAATCCCACAACAGTTGTGCAGGTCTCTGGTCTTATGTGAATTCTGCAGATGCCTGGGTCCTGGGTGGAGTGGTAACGCTCAGCCCACCCAAACCTCTCTTATCTTTAGTGCCTTGAAAGCAGACAGACCAGCATGTCTGCACTGGTGACCAGGAGTCCCACCAGGACTGCACATGGGCATCTGAATTTCTCTAAAGAGGACCATGCTAGCAAGGGTCCACAGCCGGCCAGGTGTAAGCCTCAAGACAGTCTGTGGCACTCCTGATTTTGTGACAATAACTTCAAAAAGGAGCGACTCCATTTGGTTTTAAATGTCTTTACTAGAACAAAAGCACAGGCTGAGGACAGGCGCATCTGAGGTCACCATTCCTCCTGGACAGGCCATGGCAGTCTGTCACATCCGTGCCAGCTAACTAAAGCTAGGGTTATAAAGTGACAGGCCAGCGCCTACCGTGCACTCGCAAGGCTAGAGCTACAGTGGTAGACTGCGTGTGGCTGGCGGGTCAGAGTTCAGCAGCACTCAGTGAGCTCCAGGGGCGCTCATCTGCGTATTGGCGTGTTTATAGTCTGTTTGTAAGCATGCACTTTTAAAACACAACTCTTCAGTCCCTTTTAAACAGAGACTGGATGACAGAAACCCACCACCGTGACTTCCAGAAGGGGCTAGATTGTGTTATAGAGTAACCTTTTGGGCCTAGGAAAACTGCTGTATCAACACAACCTGGTTAATTTATAAAGTATGATTCTAAGTCAAACATATTCACAGAAAGGCAGGTTCACTAGGAGCTGCCCGGCAGACTKTCTTTCTTATGTGACCTGTCTGCTGGCTAACATTGTATTTGGCTTTTTTAAAAAATGGGCTGAATTTTAAAATACAGCACTTGAGAGTTACTATATAGGGAGAGTTACTATGTGTACGTGTGCAGAAGCCACTCACTGTACTCAGCTGTATTCAACAGTCTACACAGCACAAGTGGGCGGGTACGTTGTGCTCGGCATGCTGGAGGGAGAGCGTGGCGATACAGAAGGAACACAGTGGTATGGGGGCAGCTGAATCTGCCTTCGTAAGACCATGTCGCCAGTGTCCAGTATCCAACTAAATATACACAATCCATCTGACTATCCTAACCAGACATAACAGGCGATGCCCTGGCTCCCTCCAGCCAGTAGGTGGCGTGAGATGGCACGTGGAGTCCCCACCACCTCCGTTTCCCGGGTGCAGCTGTCTAGAAGCCGATCTTGCCCCTGGTCATGGAGTAGCCCAGCTTGGCCTCGTTGTTGATGAAGGACATGAGCCCCACGTAGGTCTCGATGAGGAGGGGGCGCTCCAGCACCAGCACGGTGTTCGCCTGCCCTGGCAGGGGGCTTTCCTTCTGGGCTTTCTTGACGGCTTGGATTAGGAGAGCCTTGAAGCTATCCAACTTTAAAGAGACAATAAACATGGAGCCTTAACCTCACGCTAAGACAGCAGTACCCCATAGGAGACAAGGATTCTGAGAGGTTCAAATCCTTCCAAACACCACAGTGATGTCATCACTGAGGACAGGTTGGGCCCTACGAGCTGTGCCACCGGGTGGATGGTTCATCCTGCACAAACATCATGAAACACCTGCCTTCAGTCCAACCTAGAGAGTACCAGTCTATTTCTAAAGATGCAATCAGGACAYTCGGCAGCCTGGGACAAGGTACAACCAGCACAACAGGCGGGAAATCTTTTATACATACATGCATGCTCTGAAGTAGCACCTCGCTAAGCACATGACATTCCAACAGCACATGCAGCCCGCACTGGTGTGCGGTGCACTGACTGACAGGCAGCATCACAGATGGAGGAATCTATGAGGACTATGATGTCACCAAGTGACAGGGCTTCCTCAGCCCTACTGTAACTGTCGAGAGTGCAGTGTTCCCTCAGCACCTCTCCCTGGTACTCCACCGGCAGTACCTGACAAGCCCCGCCAGTACCCACGCTCGCTCACCCACCCAATCCAGACCCAGCATCCTGCAGTGGGACAGGGGACTCTGTTCTTAAACAGTGCCATCTAGTTACCCACTGTGGAGCTGCATGTCCAGGGTCCACACAGTGAGGCCTACAGCCCTCACTGCCACAGCCTTGGTCTGCTTACGTGGCACAGAGACGCAGTCTTCTCGTCCATGCCAGCCATCGGGTGCTCTATGAAGGTGGCATAGGGCATGTTTGTAGACCAGGGGTTCCATCTGTTGATGAAAGAAGGGCGGCTCTGCTTGTCCCACTGAATGCGAACCCCAAAGCCTTCTCGCCTGATGGGGGAGGGGAGAAAGCCTCGATTACCACACTTTCAAAGTGTAACAAGTATCAGCGACACCAAGCCTCGTCTACAGTCTATGAAACAGGCATACGGTCCAACCTGGCCAAATTATGGCCATGTTTGTTCTTAATGTTATCGAATGATGCTTACGATGGAGCCATTAGCTTCCGGGAGTCCCTATTCAAATAATTCTTTTATAGCAAACCCTGAAGACAGGCTGTCAGGTGTTTTGCGATGTATCGAATTTTTAGTACTACCTAGCACATGCCATGTGTCTCCCCCTGCTGGAGGTAAAACTCCCAGACTCCCTTCATAGCTTCTGACAGTGGGCTCTGCTTCCATGTATCTTAACAGTAAGTAACTGGCTTTTAGTGCAGGCAGAGTGGCCGACCGTGCCAGCATCCCTTTCAAGGAGGTACTGGGCCACCCTGAATTCACCAGCCTCTACTTTAAGGTCCTTTCCACTGATCCTTCAAGATGAGACCTTTACCTCACGAGAGAGTGGAACAATACCACTTACAGGATCCGCTGGGGCCCTGACGTGTAGTGCGCTGGTGCACCTACTTGTTGAGCGACTTGGGAGGAAACTGGAATTCTCCACAGGAGATGGTGTCTACCGCGCTGAGCGCCACCCTGACCACCTGCTGGCACTGAAGGCTGATGAAGTCATATTTGCAGATGAGCAGCGACTGGTCGGTGACCAGCACCAGYCGCTCCTTCTCGTTGTTCCAGTGGTCCACCCTGGAGGGAAGAGGGGCCGCCCGTCACCGTGGGTCCCGCCCATCCCCGCCCGGTGTCCCCGCGGCCCCCGCACGCCGGCTTACTCGGTCAGCAGCCACACCCCCTGGATCTCGCCGTCCTCCACCGGCCGTACCACGGCGCGGATCTCCTCTACGGCCTGCTCGATGGTGCCGGGCCGGAACACGAAGTACTCCTTGACGCGGGCGCGGCGTGTAGGGTCGTGGACGTTCAGCGGCCACAGCGTCTGGCGCAGCGGCGTGCCTGCCCCAGGCCGGCCCGCGCCCGCATCCTCGCCGGCCGCCAGCACCGCCGTGGGGCTCGTGCCCGCCGAGTCCACCGTGTCCCGCAGCTGCAGCATCGCGCCGCCACCGGCCGGCTCCACCGACGGCCGCCGCCCCGGCGTCAGCCCCGCCGCGCCCCGCCCTCCCTCGTCCTCCTTGTGATTGGCTGAGCCGATCAGGTCCCGCCTTCCGGACCCGCCTCCGGCTCTGTCGGCTGCGTCTCACGATTGGCTTTTCCCTAAATCATCTTCTGCGATTGGCTCTWACATGCTGCCGTTCATAATTACGGCGGCGCCTCCCGGGCCGGAAGCGGCCGCCACGCGCGGAGCCACTTCCTGTTTACTAAACGGGAAAGGCGAAATTAAAAAAAAAAAAAAAAAATGCAAGTCGCAGGTTCCTAGCTGAGAACTGGCAAAGGGAGGCCATGGACTCATACGCGGAAGGCGGCGCTTGTGGGGCTCGCGCGAGGGGCGTTGCCCCGACAGTGTGTCCTCGCCTTGGCTCCATGCCCTTCACCTTCTTCCGGGTTACGATGCGCTTCGGGATGTGGCGCTAGGCGGAGGTGTGCGGCGCGCTTAAAAGGTGTGCGTGCCTGGGGAGTTTGGAAGTGTGGGTGAGCATGGGTGTGTGCGCGTCTATGGATTGTGGGCACCCTGTGTCGGGGCACCTCGGATAGAGGTTTCTCAGGAGTGTGCCGCATTCCTTGGGTGTGGGCACCTTTGGGGTGTGGGTTTATAGGGATGTGCACACTGGAGACATGAGTGTGTGCAGGTCAGGGGTGGATGTCAGACGTTCGTTCACATACGCACAGGTAAACTACCTCGTCGCCGAAGAGTGCTGCTCTGCGGGGTTTGGAAGGAAACGCTGTTGGATGCCCTTGGGCCCCGCAGCTCGTCCTCCCCGGGAGAGAAGCCTTTCCTAGCCCACTTCCTCCATCCCAGCAGGTTCACAGTGGGATAATGGCTCCCTTTAAGTGGATGGTGTATGTAAAGAGTTCATAGCGGTCACGTCCCCTTGCCTTCTCTTGACCCAGGGCACTCCATGTGTCCAGACGCTGGGCACAGTCCTGAACTCAGCTTTGCTTCTAGGAGTCCAGATGACCCATGACATGCTCCAAATCCTCATCCACAAGTGGTCACTTCTGGCTTTCCTGTTSCTGTTAAGGTCCCTCTTACCCCACCCCACCCCCACGCCCAAAACCTTTTGCCTCCAGTATACTGCCTTCAGTTAAGGATTCCTGGTTCAAAACACCTCCCAGGGCAAGACTTGCAGTCCACCAGGGGTCTGTGTTTGTTGCTTTCTCTACTTTGTTACAGTTCTGTGCACACCTGTCCTACTGCTCCGTGTGTATCTGTGTGCACAGGTGTATGTGGAAGCTGTATCCAGGAAGGGTTGTGCTTCTAGCCCCTTGCTTATGACAGGCACATTGGGCCCTCTATCTGGCAGAATTCCTCCCACTGTTGTACACACTAGGGTTCAAGCGACAGGTTTAGGGTGGTTCTGTGAGTGTCTGCAGCCACACAGCACGGATAATGAACACAGTCCTTCCAGAATCTGGAGGGAAGCTCATTGACACTCAGGAAGTCCCTGAAATTGACCAGATGCAAAGCCCAGCCCCTCACAGGGGTATGTAAGCAGTAAGAACTGCTGAAGGGGAGACTCCTACTGCCTGGCTCCCACAAGCCTGCTCTGAACGCTCTAGGTTCCAGCTTTCAGAGTCCACACCAACACTAGGATGGGCTTTTGGTGACACAGCAGCCTGTGAGTTGCCCTTTCTCTAAGCTACCCCTCGCCCACAGTCTTCTAAGCCCAACAAATCCATTGGTTCACCAAGTTGGACCTTGGTATCCTTACCGAGGTCTGTCAGCGGGTCCCCATCTCAGATGAGACATCCCCGTGTCACATCAGCACAGGACTAGCTAGATCTTTGGCCCTTCTGAACTTTGGCCTGTGCTTTAGCTCCACCTCAGCCCTGGACCTTGTGAGCTGGAGAGGAGGGAGTAAGCTACCCTGCCTCCACGTTTGCAGCTGCAATGGACATTCCCCTGTCTCCACATGTGTGCAGCTGCAGTGAACGTTGCTCTTTAATGTGGGGGGGGGGGCAGCTGCCAACCTGTCCTATACAAGGCCCCAAAAATGGCAGCCTTGAACCCAAGGTCATGCACTAGATTTGGAGCAGGAAGGGAACCATGAGTGACTGAGTGGATGAGAACCCAGAGCTTTGGGGACCAAGGCAGCTCAGGCCAAGTCTACAGGCAAGGGGCTAACAGATCCTGAGTTCCAGCCCAGCCACCCACAAACCAATGCTGGCTTTCCTGCTAGAGTGACATCAGCTCAGGMACACGCAGGACATCCCGACCCAGAGGCAGGGGCTACGGTTGGCTATGGGGGGAAGATAGCCCCCTCTCCTTGGGACAAGGTGCAGAGCAAGTAGTCAGGAGTTTGAAGTGGAGGGGAACAAGGACCATCCAAAGACCCTGCCCTGTGGGTTCCGGGAGGAACTAGAGGCTGCTAAAGATGGTTTAGAATAGCAGAGGTAAGGAAAGGGCGCTGCTTAGGGACAGTGGAGGGCAGTGAGAGGGTCATGGTGGCTGCAGACAAGGGATACAAGCACTAGTCACCACCACTAGGCCCCTGGATCAGAAGGGAAAACCATGGAGATGTCCCTGAGCTCCTGCTCCCACGGGGGTGCCAGCATTGTGCCTGGGTTGGTGGGACTAATGGACTGATGTGACAGTGTGGCCCAAACGTCTTTTCTAACAGTCACCAAGACATGTTANAGGTTTTCCCTTAAAAAAACCTAACTAGGTAGTTCCAAATCAATTTTTCTTATCAGTATTTGTCACTAGTTGTCATAAACTCATTATTAATGGGACAAGGTCTCATATGCTTCCAACCTTGCTCAATACAGGCCCCAAGGGTTCCTTTAAGCGCCAAGAGGGAACCGACTTTGGTWGAAGCCAGTGCCCAAAGCCACACCCACTGTCAGGCCTTGGGACTTGGGGCTGGCCCAGAGGAGCCTCTGCTCAAGCAGCGCGTTGGAATCTGGTGGCCGGAGCTCCGGTGTCCCCCGCAAGAGGCGCGACAGCCCCGCCGGCTCGCAGATGGATCAACCAAGGCCTCTCAGTGCGCTCCGCCGACGCGCTCTAGCTCATTTGCATACAGACGGGCGCGGCGCTGCGACAGGAGGGAGCGCGGGCGCGGCCCCGGGGCCGTGGCGCGCGCGCGCGCCCTGACAGCTCGGCCCAGCTCGCTCACTCGCTCGTTCCCGGCTTCCGAGCACAGCATGGCGGTCAAGGTGACTCCAACTCTCTGCTGCTGCTTTTATTGCATAAGAGACGTTCCAAGGGCCCCGAGTGCAGCCCCCCGCCTCTTTCCATTGCTTTCTTTGCCTGGTTCTTAACCAGTGCGTCCCGGGGCTCTAGATTGCGGGTGGAGAGCTGTGCTGGGCTTGGACCGGAGCGAAGAGGATGCCCGGCTGGGGGAGGGGAAGGAGGAGGGATCGTGAGTTGGAGGGGCTCTTGAGGACCATGGTCGGGAGGAGGAAAAGAGTAGTGTTTTGTCCTAGGTACATGGGATTGCGAGCACAGAGTTGGAGAGCATCAGAGAGGGACTGAGAGCCAGCGGTCAGGAAAGCCGGGGATACCCAGGGCATCCGCGGTGGGGGAGGGGGTGGGTGTTGTCATTTGGGGCCTCAATACAGCCCGGGGCACTGGTTGACATTTGCCTGGCAGGTTGCCGGATGTCGAAAGTATCCGTMTTGTGGCAGCTCTTAAGGTTTAGGTCGGATGGAGAAAGGGTCGCCAAGATGACGATGTACTGTTTCTGCTTTCCACAAGAAAGGCTGCTAGGCCCKGCTATTAATTTGGCTGTTTTACATGTCCTGTTGCTCCACTCTTGAGGCTCTCTGAATYTGTAGCTTGGTGGTGGCTGCTGTATTGCTAGTAGATGTGGAATAACGTAAACGATTACTTTGGTTTCCCTTTCCAGTTCACAGGAAGTACCGCCTGTAATTTGCTCTATCTTGCATTATTCACACCCTTTTCTCCCACCCCTTAGCCGTAGACCTCCGGTTTGACAGGTGTTATCAGCAATTAAGCTTTGGGGTTGTTTTTAGACTAAATGCCCTTATAAAAAGATAAGCGTGTTGTTAGCAGATGTAAACTATAATCTAAAGAGATTGTGTGGTTTCTAGCTAAGCATTAACCAGTCGTCTCCCCCGCCCCATAGGTGCATACAACCAAACGAGGTGATCCTCATGAGCTGAGAAACATATTCCTACAGGTAAGTTAAAGACTTTTACATCAAGGAAAGAATGGAAAGAACATAATTGTTATTCCTCTTCAGGCTCTAACTTTGACAAGTGTTCTTCTCACAAACATGAGTGGAGGATGTTGTTTGTACTTGTTTTGTTTTTCGAGACAGATTTTGTCTCGAAAAACAGTGCCTGGCTGTCCTGGCACTTGCTCTGTAGACCAGACTGGCCTGGAACTCAGAGATCTACCTGCCTCTGCCTCCGGAGGGTTGCCATTGGCTCCATACCCAGCTGTGTGTACTCGTAGTAAGAGCCGACTGAAAGAGTTTCTTTATATTGGGGATTGATATGAGATTTTCCTGGAGTTGCTCTTTTTGTTTGCATGACTTAGGATGACTTATAAAGTTTTCCTCCTCATAAATGTCTATGTCATTTGTTGCACAGATAATATTATATGACTACTGTAGTTGTGCTTTCCTCTCCACTTATTGATACTATAGATAGGGGTGGGGGTGGGGGTTGGTTCAACTTGTTTGCTTTAGATTCTCTTGTAAGGAGGTTGGTGAGATGGCTAAGTGGATAAAGGTGCTTTACCCAGAACCCATATGAATATGGAAGGAGAGAACTAATTACATAAAGTTGTCCTCTGACTTTCCTGTGTATGTGCATGTGTACCAGTGCTCACACACCTGCT
>BDUI01003461.1:71394-95939 GCA_002335545.1 Apodemus speciosus
GACCTGGGCTTGCTATGTAACACAGGTTGGCCCAAACTGTGGCAGTCTGTCTGCTTAGCTTCTCTTGAGTGTCGCAATTATGGCATGAGTTGCCATGCCCAGCACTGAAATAAAAAAATACATATATGTATGTGTATGTGCACACACACACAYAAACATATATGTATATATACATATACACACATTTGAGTCAAAATCATCAATGAATCTGTTTTTTTAACATGTACCATTCAAACAGATTACATTTTATCATCTTTAGACTTTAAAATAAACGTGTTCCAGTTATGAATTTTTGAGATAATCTTAGTAGAAATTTAGAGATGTCTGAGCTCTTTGTAAGCTATAATTAACACTGTGAGCTTCTAAGGTAGGTGTCATGTATTTGAAAGGTCACTTAAGGTTAATGTTAATAAATTGCAAGGGAGTTAGTATTTACACCGGTCAGGTGAGGCCTTGATGCATTCGTCTCTTGGCTTCAAAAGGCCCGACGTTTCTGGGTGGCACAATCTTCTCCCCTCGGGCCACAGATAGCTCAGTGTAATTACAACATGCTCTTGTACACGAAACCCTGCCAACTTTAATATGTAATTTCGATTACGTGTATGAGAACTCCAGGCTCCCATAAGGTCGATTTTGTTTTTCACACCTAGGACAGCCAAGGCCTCAAGCACGTGGGAACTATACTTTGCATAGATTTAAATGTTTCTGGAAATGTCAAAGCTGTGCGCCCATTTGCATTCAGAGTACTTGAGGTGGATTGGAAAAGTCTGATCTAGAAGGCAGATCACTTGCTTTTGTCAGCTTCTGTCAACGTCTTCCTGTCAGTGTCTTTCATATGCCCTTGACTGACTTCTTGCCCAGAAGGGATTTGGAACTGCTTAAGAGACATCTTTAAAATGGCAGATGATTAACTCTAAAGTTATTTGGCACAAGGATATAATATTTGGCAATTTTATTTCAAGTTATTTTAGGTTACCCTTTTAAATAATAGGATAAAACCAGAAAAGATGTTATAAAATATATTAAATTACTAAGGATATTAAATCTTTAGCATAACGTTATTTTGAAAGACTCCAAGCTTTATTTAAAAGATTTATTTCAGATCATGTGTATATGTCTCTGTGTGTGTCTCTATATGTGAATGCACACATGAAG
Organism: Apodemus speciosus; assembly: GCA_002335545.1. NCBI lineage: Eukaryota > Metazoa > Chordata > Mammalia > Rodentia > Muridae > Apodemus > Apodemus speciosus. The sequence continues at coordinate 72,550 of BDUI01003461.1, forward strand.
GCTGTGCCCTTAGGGGCCAGAAGTTAGCGTTGGATTCTGCGGAGCTGGAGTTACATGCTGTGGCTGCTTAATGCGGCTTCTGGGAACTGAACTCTGGTCCTCTGGAAGAACAGCTGTGTTCTTAACAGCTGAACCCTCAAAATGCTATTTTAAGTCTCTCTTTTTTTTTTTTTTTTGCCTTTTTCAGTGTAAGCATTTAAGACATTTTGATTATCTCAGAAGGCCTCAATAAGACCTTTAATATTTTTATATTAACTTATCTTTATGTTCTCTCTCTCTCTCTCTCTCTCTCTCTCTCTCTCTCTCTCTCTCTCTCTCTCTGAGACAGGGTCTTGCTCACTGTATAGCTCAGGCTGGCCTCAGGTTCCCTACTGCAAAGCAACACTGCAAGCGATCTTTTCTTCCTAAAAAATAATAATAAAAAAAATCTGTGTTCAACATTATTACCAGGCTGGCTCTAGCAGCTTGTGTGTAATTTCACCATTTAGAATTGGACACAGGAATTGTTTTTAAAGTACTTTGGGTTTAAATGCATCGCACACGCACACACACACACACACACACACACACACCTTGATTTTATTCTGTTGCTAAGGATTCTACTCAAGCACACCTCCTCCTCTTTAGAGTCTAAAGATTTCCATGCGTACAGCTCTGGCAAGGTGGCTCAGATTTTAGAAGCGCCTGCTATCAAACCTGATAACCTGAGTCTGATCCCTGGGACTTAGGTGGTGGAAGGAAAGAGCCCATTGCTGAAAGCTGTCCTCTGACTTTCACGTGTGTGTTGGGGCCCCATGTGTGCACTCGTTCACATGTAATTAAAGAAATGAATGTAAGAAAGATGTGTGTGCACATGTGTGTATGTGAGTGTGAGTGCACGTGTGCATGCATGTGTGCATGTGTATGAATGTGTGTGTGTGTGATTGTCAGTGTGTGCATATGTGTGTGTGTGTGTATGAGTGTGAGCATATACAACTGTGTGTATGAGTGTGAGTGTGCGTATGCATGTCTGTGAGTGTGTATGAGTGTGCGAGTGTGAGCTTGTATGAGTGAGTGTGTACAAGTGAGTGTGCATGCATGTGTGTGTAGGTGTGTGTATGAGTGTGTGAATGTGAGCTTTATGAGTGAATGTGTGCAAGTGTGTTTGAGTGTGTGTACGTGTGTGGGTATGACTGTGTGAGTGAGTGCGTGCATGGGCATGAGTGTGTGGGTGTTACTGTGTATGAGTGAGTGTATGCATGGGTGAAAGCGTGTGTATGAGTGTGTGTGTGTGTGTGTGTGTGTGTGTGTGTGTGTGTGTGTGCAGGGGCTGGAACTGATTGCTTATCATTCTAGCTGTGTGCTCTCCCACGGCAGACCTGCTCTGCAGTCTCCGTGTCACCTATTTTTGTGGTGCCAGCTCCTTTCTATTAGTATAACATCTAATTTGTCTTAGGATTTTAACCAACTTGGGTAGCTTCTAGTTTCCATTCAGTACTCTTTGGTTCTGTCTGTTCAGGCTACAGGCTTCCTGACATTGCCAAGTAATTGCCTCTAATGTAATGGGTTAATTAGTTCACTGCCTTCTGTGGAAGTCGAGTACTGACTCCTGCAGATGAGAAGACTTAGGGTCCCCCTCCTTCTGCTCTACACTCTATCTTCCAGTTAAAATCAAGTTAAAGCAGACTGGGAGAGTCAGGGAAAACACTGGCAGAGAACCTGAGGGGGAGTTGTTCTCTGGCATCGTTTATAACTGTAGGTACTGGCAAGGCCTGAGTCAGAGCATGTCAACAAAACCATTTGTTTTCCTTGTTGGCTTCTGTGTCCTTGGTAGCTTGTGCTAATGCTGCTGTTTCCTGGGTTTTAAAGTCAGAGGGGATTCTGGGGACTTTCTGGGTGCTACCTACATTCACTGTGTATTCTGAGCAGGCTTGTCCTGGTGGCCAGGCTCAGACACTGGAGAACACACACTTCTCGATCAGAAGGAATGGGCGGGTAATTTGTTACTGAGAATCTGATGTGTTCTGGGTTTCCTCCCTGTTCTTGAGAAAGTGTTACAGGTTGAACATTGCTATTTCCTAACGTTGAGGTCTGAAATACTTCCGAATGCAAGTTTTTGAGCACTGATTTGATAATAGAGTTAAGCAAGTTTTATACCTGACCTAATGTAATGGGTTGAAATCAAGACACAAGCACGCTGAAAAAATGTATTAAAGTCACCTTCAGGCTGCATACAGAAAGGTGTGTGGTTTACTTTTCTGTTGCTGGGATAAAACCACCTGGACTAAGGCAAGTTCTACGAGAAGAGGTTTATTTGGCCTGACGGCTCCAGMGGGATGAGTCTGTTGTGGCAGGGAGGCATGGTGACAAGCAGCAGACATGGCTGCAGGAGCAGGAAGCCGAGAGCTCACATCTTCAAACACGAGCAGGAAGCACAGAGAGGAAACYGGAGGTGATGGGACGTTTTTAATTTCTACGTCTGCACCCAGTGACACACTTCCTTCATCAAGGCTGTACCACTTAGACCTCCCCAGACTGTGACCAGCTAGGGACGAAGCTTCCAAATGCCCCAGGCTAGGGGGAACATTTCTCAGTTGAACCTCCAGAGTGTGTAGGAAACAATGGGACTTTGTGTTTAGATATCTGCTTTAAGGAGTCGGTGTGGCAGTGCCTGTAAATCCCAGCACTTGAGGGAGGGGGAGGCACGAGGATCAATTCAAGACCAGTTTCTACTACATAGTGACTTTGAGACCAGCAGAGACTACCCGAGACCTTGTCCTTAAAAATGAAATCGAACAACCCAACAAAAATAACAGCAGTAAAAAGATTTCCCATTAGTATATGCAAATAATCTGAAATTAAAAATACTTCTTGTCCTAGATGTTTTGCGGTACCCAGTCTGCATCCATCCATCCATCCATCCATCCATCCATTCATCCATTTTCTCTTTCTATGTTTGTGAGTGTGCTGTGTGGTCAGTATGGAGTAGGGATAAGGGTTATGTGCAAGAAGCGATGTGCACCTTACTGAACCTGCAGGGAGACTGACAGTCAACAAGTCCCAATAATCCTCCTGCCTCTGCCTCTGCCTCTGCCTCCCAAGTGCTATGGTTACAGAAACTTGCATGGTCACCCCTGGCTTTTTATGTGGGTGCTAGGAATTTGAACTCAGGTCTCATGCTTGGGTAGGAAGCTCTCTTAGACTCTGAGCCATCTCCTGAACTATATATCCACTCCTCCCACCCTCTCAGTCTCTTGTTTCTCCCTTTTGTCTTTCATAAATAGGAAAAGAGAACACACAGTCACATGCTTAAGACAGGATAGTATTATCCATCCCATGTCCCGTGTCTTCATTGTCCCCCACTGCCTGCCCCCTGCGGGCCTGGGTACTTGTGGAGGAGACCGGGCAGGGGGTGGGCATGGGGGGGGGATGCGAGTCCTTGGTCTGGTCTGGTGGCTGGAAATGCTGAGAGGCCTGTTCCACTGCTCCAGCAGAGTGGGTTTAGATGATAGGAGACAGCCCATGATTTTAAAGCTTTATTATAGAAGAATAGAGTGAGAGAGGGGAGGTAGAGAGATGAAAGCTGGCCATGGTGATGTGGAAAGAGGGGGAAAGAATGGGGAAAGAAAAAGGTAAGAGAAGAGAGTGAGAGCCAGAGAGAGGAGGAAAGGGCACGAGAGGGAGGAGGGGCCAAGAAGCCCCTTTTATACCTGTTGCCAGGTAACTGTGGGGCGGGGCAAACCTGGCCATAGCCCGATGACTGAGGGGTGGAGTTCAGCCAGAATACTAGGGGCCTGGGGAGTGGCCCTGCGTGACTGATGGCCACAGAATTATGGAGTTGAGGGTCTTGTGGTGTCAGCCTAGTGTCTGGGAGCGTGGGCAAACAGCCTTCTGTCCCTTGTGGATTAAATCCACTGGGGTGGCCAGGGTTCAAACCTAGGTCAACCAAAACTGCCTTTCACAGTCCGACAGCCCCAGCCCCGCCGCCCTTTTTGGTGGTGTTAGGTATCAAACCCAGGGCCTCCTTCACGAAGTGCAAATGCTGTACCCGTAAATCATATCCCTCAGCCTCACACTCTCAGTATTATTATTTCTCTCTTCAATTAACCTCTCTCCCAGATAGGAACAAAGATTTTTCTCTTTTCTGCAGTCATCTGCCCAGGTTGAAATTAGATATGCTGTCTCCCTCCACCCCATCCCGAGCCGCTGCTGTTAGAACATTTCTTTAGTTTTCATGGCGCATGTCCTACGCCCTGGCTTAGTTTGGGGCAGTCATGTTCCGGTGGTGGTTGGCTTCTCCGCCTCCTTCAATTCTTCTGTCAGATTTCTTTGTATTGACCTCCCTTGCCTCTTGCAGTATCCCCATGACTACTGTGGCTCTCTCTCCACTCTGGCCCGTCTTGGTTCTTCATCAAATCTGTCCAGGGACTGAGTATTTAACTCAGTTGGTAGGTAGAGTGCTCGCCCAGCTGGTCTCAAGCCCTGGTTTGATCTCTAGCACTGCATGGTAGATCCTGTATGCAATCCCAGAACGGGGGATGGGTAGGGATGGTTGGGATATTGAGGTAGGAGGATGAGAATTTCAAGGTCAGAGTGAGTTTCAGGCCAGCCCTGTTTCAGAAACAAAAACAAACAAAAATCTACATGTGTCCTATTATACCCAATGCCGAAGACCAAGGAAAGACATGTGTAACAAGAACTGCTAGAATATTCTTATTGTTATCAGCATCTAGAACTCAAGTACTGATAGTGCTAAATATCTCAAACAGTTTGTTCTTTTATTAAGGTTGATTTTATTATTTTTTTTTAACTGTGTGTGTTCTCTCGCTGGGGGGTTGTGCAAGTAAAGATGAGTGTCTGAGGAGTCAAGAGGCCTTGGATCCCTCTGGAGCTAGAGTTACAGACATTTTTGAGTCACTGAACTCATAAGCTTTTACGGTGCGCCATTTCTCTAGCCCTGGTTGCTTTTCTGCTGTTACTCCTTTGCTTATAGACCTGCTCTTTCAATATATCGAAGTCTCACTTTATCTTTATCGCACAAAAGCGTGCATGATCTAGAATCCTAGGGAAAGAATGAGCCTGTTTAAGGACTCAGATGAGTGGATTTGTAGTAGAGCCAGGATTAAAACACAAGGCGACTTCAGGACTGGCTTTGAAGTCATGTGGCCAGGGCATGATGCCTTTGGACGAGGCGCCTCTCCAGTGCTTTTGATAGCGGCAGCTCTTTTGCAACTTGTCACAGCGCTTTGCTGTAACCTCAGTGTTTTCAGAATAAGACAAAGGCAACATTTCTGGTTTAAATTTCCTCCTGGTTGAAAGGACATGTGTTTTGGTTTACTCAGTTCACAGGGATTTGAACCAGTTAACCAAAGAGCAAACCAACAACTCTTTGCCCTGCTCCTCCTCATCTCACTCCCCCAGAGGCGACCCCGAGACGCTCCTTTAGCTGTTTGTTTTGGCTTTTCTTCTTATATCTTTATGGAGATGTCTGTAAGCTTTTCTCTTTGCTGCGGTCCTGAAGACTGAGTCCAGGGATTTGTGGGGCAGTTAGGCAAGAGTCCTTATGATACTTTCAGGTTTCTCTTCTGTTCTTCTCAAAAACAGTTACACTGTTTCGTTATTGTTCAGTAGCAACATTATTCTGAGTGCAAGTATTGTTTATTTTGAGCTAAGTTGTGCTTTTTTAGTAGGTTGTTTGAGACAGGATCTCATTATATAGACCAGGCTGGCCTTGAACTAGGGATGATCTGCCCGATTCTGCCTCTGCTTTAGCAGTCCTAGGCTTTCAGGTGTATGCTGTCTGGCTTAAAATTGTATAATCTATTCATCCATCCACCCATCCATCCATCCATCCATCCACCCATTTACCCATCTATCTATCCATCCATCCATCCATTCATCCATCCACTCACCCACCCACCTACACATCCATCCATCCATCCACCCACCCATCTATCTATCCATCCATCCATCCATCCATCCATCCATCCACCCATCCATACATCTATCCATCCATCCATCCATCCATCCATCCATCCATCCATCCATCCATCCATCCACCCACCCATCCATCCATTCATCCTTTTATTTGCATTTTTTTATTTTTTGGAGTCAGGGTTTCTCTAAGTAGTCCTGGCTGTCCTGAAAGGATGCTCTGTAGACCAACCAGGCTGTCCTTGAACTCCTAGAGCTCCACCTTCCTCTGCCTCCCAAGTGTTGGGATTAAAGGTATGTGCCACCACTTCCCGGCTATCTTTTTTAAAAAATACATTTTATTTAGTGTGTGTGTGTGTGTGTGTGTGTGTGTGTGTGTGTGTGTGCGCGTGTTTATGCATGCACATAGCATGTATGAACAGTGTACTTGAGGTCTGAAGACAACTTAGAGGACTGTTTTCTGCTTCCACCAGTTTGGTTCTGAGGATTGAACTCAGGTTGTCAGGCTTGGTGGTAAGTGCCTTTACCAGATACAGCCTGCTCTTAAACATCCCATGATCCTCCTGCCTCAGCCTCCTGAGTGTTGGGATTATAGGTGTGAGCCCCCACCATCCCAGCTTAATTTGTCGATTTTGATCTTTCCTACTTTGTCCGACAAAAGTACATTTTCATAGTTAAAGATTATCACACTTGTATTTGTTTGTTTGTATACCTACTACTAAGTTGACTAATTTAAAGGTTTTTTTTTTTTTTTTTTTTTTTTTTTGAGTGCCTACTATGTGCCAGGCACTGTTTTTGCTGCTGGGGGCATATTAGGGAAAAAACTAGACAAAGATTCTCCTCTGATATTTTGGGTGGGAGGTGGGGAAGTTCAGGTGGAAGGGGATATGTGTGAAGGGAAAACAGTTTCATAAGGGTTTTGGGATTGGAGAGAAAGGCACAGGGCCTAGTTGGAATGATAAACAGGGGATAAAGGTGGGTCTTTGACCTGCATTCTTCCCAGCATTCCTTTCCTCCTCCCAGCATTCCTTTCCTCTGACTCTGTGTCGAGGGTGAACTGGTCTTTGGTTTCTCCCTAGTGGCTTTGCTTCCCTCTAGCTCTCCAGTCAGGGGCGGGTCACCTCAAGGGCTGCAGTACCATGGTTCTAGGGGTTCCCTTGCCTGATTCCTCAGTGGATTGCCTGGCCCTGGATTCTATATCTCTCTTTGATTTAGTTTACTCTTAAAAAAAAAAAGTCTACTGGGGCCATTGGGAGAGCGGAGCTGATGAAAGCACTACTTGCCAAGCTCTGTGACTGCGTTTGATACTGGGGCCCCTCTTGGTAGAAGGCGGACTGCCTTGCGGAAGTTGCTTTCTGACCTCCACACTCGTGCTGTGCTATGCGCGCCCCGCCAGATAAATAAATGTAAATGAAAAATTCTATCGTTTCCTGAGAAAAGTACTGCTGAGAATCTGGTTATCTCAAAATAGTGTAGCTGAGTGCACATCTGATGGGGATTGGCTAAGCTTAGAATTCTCAGTTGGAAATAATTTCTCCAGGGCCTCCATCCACTGCCTTCAAGTGTGGCCCTGATGCTTTATTCTGACCTGATGTTTCTCTCTGGGACCTTTTGGGACTGTTCTTCTTTTCTTTTTCTTTTTCCCCTCCACTGTCCTGCAGTTTTATGAGGGAGAATGAGGCCTTGGCGAGATTTTTACATTAATTCTATTTGTTTGTTTGTTTGTTTGTTTATTATTTATTTATTCTGCCTGACACTTAATGAGCTCCTCCAGTCTTCAGTTTGGGAAATTCCCCGATCTTCCTTCTTTGTTTGAATGATGCTTGGCCAGACCGCTGTGCACCGAGTGTCGCTGAGGATGCTGGGTTATACGGCCTTGCACCCAGTCCTTGAAATGATAAGGAGTTTTTTGGATAAGTGTACTTAAAAAAAAAATCGGCTTGAAAGAATTTTTCTTTCTTTTCCAGCCTTGGCCTACACTTTCCTCAGTCTTTCTGGTACTTTGTATCTTACCAGTTTCTTTATATTTATTTACTTATTTTATTTTTGCAGTGCTGTAGATTAAATTCAGTTGAGAAAGCTATATTCCCCAGCCCGTGTAGTTTTATACTTACTGTGTGTGTGTGTGTGTGTGTGTGTGTGTGTATGTATGTGTTTATACTATGACTTGTGTGCAGAAGTCTTGAGGATAGCTTTTGGGAATTGGTTCTCTCTGACTATGATTTCCAAGAATTGAAGTCATATTATCAGTCTTCTTAGTAAGTGCCTTTACCTACTGAGTCATCTTGCTAGCTCCTGTGTATTTTATTTTATTACTCATTTTTAAACATTTATTTATTGCCAGGTATGGTGGCACACACCTTTAATCCCAGAGCTTGAAAGGCAGAGTTGGGTGGATCTCTGTGAGTTCAAGACCAGCCTGGTCTACAGAGAGTTCCAGAACAGCCAGGGCTGTTACACAGAGAAACCCTGTCTTGAAAAACCAAACCAAAAGACCAAACCAAGACAAAAATTTTATTTGTTTTTATTTTATGTGTGTGGCTATTTATTTGCCTGCATTTGTGTTTATGTACCATGTGGTTGCCATGCCCTAGATGGCCAGAAGAGGGCGATAGATCCTCTGGAGCTGGGGTTACAGGCTGTTGTCAGCTGCCGTGTGAGTGTTAGGAACTGAATCCAGGTCTTCTGGAAAAGTGACAGGTGCTCTTAACTCCAGAACCATTCTAGCCCCAACTCATATTTTTTAACTGAGATTAAATACTCCCATAATATAAAATTTCCAGTTGTGATCATTTTAAAGTCTACTGCTTAGTGGATTTATTTTAGACATGTATAAAGTGAGACCATTACTATTATGTAATTCCAGAACAAAGTCATCATTCTTAGAGAGGAAACACCACATCCATTGAGAGGTTAGCTCCTCTCTTCCTCCCCGGGTCCTGGCTGTCATAATTCTGTTTTCTCATCCATAGATTTGCCTTTGTGGACATTTTATGTAAATGGGATTATATGCTGTGGGCCTTTTGTGTCTGTTCATTTCACTCAGCAGATTTTCAGGGTTCGTCAGTATTGACTGTGTATCAGTTCTTTTCTGTGGTCTTCTACTGGTATCTGGGTGTTTGGTTTTCCAGAATCCAGAGACAATATCCACATTCATTACCCTCATTTTGATTTCAGAACTGTCCTCTGGTTTACTCTCCCCCAAACGGAGTCAGCTAGCGGCTGGCCGGTGCTGAGTCTCGCTGTGTTCAGTGTGCCTTGCTTCCTTGTCTTTCAGTATGCCAGCACTGAGGTGGACGGGGAACATTACATGACACCAGAAGACTTCGTTCAACGCTATCTTGGCCTGTACAATGATCCAAACAGCAACCCAAAGATTGTGCAGCTCTTGGCAGGAGTAGCTGATCAAACCAAGGATGGGTAAGGGCTTTTTATAAATGCTCTGAGAGCCAATTGTATACTGTATTAAAAATGTAAAACTGTAAGTTTCACGTCATCTATCATCTACCTTTTTGTTTGTTTGTTTTTTTTTTTTTTGTTTGTTTGTTTGCTTTTTGAGGCAAGGTCTTACTACACAGCCTTGGCTGGCCTTGAACTCAGAGATCCTGCTGCTTCTGCTTCCTGAGTATTGAGGTAAAGGGGGCATCGTGATGACCAGCCTCGATCTGGAATTATTTTGGAATTTATTTATCTGTGTGTGTGTAAGTGCTTGGTCTGCCTGTATGTGTGTATACTATATACATGGTGCAGTGTGAGGAGGCCAGAGGAGGGTACCCATTCTCCGGATACCGAGTCACAGATAGTTGTGAGCTGCCCTGTGGGTGCTGGCAACTGAACCCGTGCCTCCAGTGAGATCCGTAAGTGCCCCTAACCACTGAGCCATCTTTCCTGGCCTGCATTTAGAGTTTTAATGGTAGCCAATATCTTTCCTTTGAAATTTATGAGTTGTGTTATTTACTGCCATTATCACGTGTATTGTCATTTGTTAGTTTCTGAAAAAATGTGCATGAGCGAAGCCATATTTTATATTGAATAATCTGCTTAGAATGGGGTTCCCAAACTAATTTATTTATTTATTTGAAAAATATAGAATGCCTGTTAATGTGTCAGGCATTATTCTTAGTGTTAGAATGTGTCAGTGAGCAAGCCACAAATGTCAATAAAGAAAACAAAAAAGTACATTATAGCATGTGAGGAGGATATCGGTGCTATGAGCTTCTGGACTGGTCTGTATTCTTCTCTCTACTTATAGCATGTGAGGAGGATATCGGTACTATGAACTTCTGGGACTGGTCTGTATTCTTCTCTCTACTTANGACTGGTCTGTATTCTTCTCTCTACTTATAGCATGTGAGGAGGATATCGGTACTATGAGCTTCTGGGACTGGTCTGTATTCTTCTCTCTACTTATTTAGAGGGAAAACATTATGTTAAACACCACAATTTGCCAGGTTCTATTGGGCCTTATAAATAAATATATGCATGAGTAAAATGAGGTTGCTGACTTTAAGACTAAGCTCATAGCTTCATGGGAAAGAGAGGACCAGACAAAGACAGAARCAAGTCAGTATTTGTGGGGTAAACAGAGTAATGGCACACGTAGAGAGAAGTACCTGAGCAGCTTGGCCGGCTCGGAGTAGTTTGGACAGGATCATAGAAGAGTGGCACTTGAATGAAGCCAGGGGGAGGGAGGGGCCATTCTGATGGACAGACACAAAGGGAGAAGAATTCCAGGCAGGGAAAAAAGAAGTACCAGGAAGCATGAAAGAACATTCGTGTGTGTGTGTGTGTGTGTGTGTGTGTGTGTGTGTGAGAGTGTGTGTATGTGTATGTGAGTGTATGTATGTGTCTGTGTGTCTGTGTGTGTATGTGTATGGATGTATATGGATGTATGTGTGTGAGTGTATGTGTGTGTGTATGTGTATATGTATGTATGTATGTGTATGTATGTATGTGTGTATGTGTATGTGTGTAGTGTATATGTGTGAGTGTGTACGTATATGTGTGTATGTGTGATTGTGTATATGTGTGTATGTGTGTGTATGTGTGTGAGTGTGTGTATGTGTGAGTATGTGCATGTGTATGTGTATATTGTGTGTGTATGTGTGTGTATATGTGTGGGTGTATGTGTGTGTATATGTGTGAGTGTATGTGTGTGTGAGTGTGTGCATGTGTGAATGTGTGTATTGTCTTTGTGTATGTGTGATTGTGTGTATTGTGTGTGTATGTGCATGTATGTGTGTGTATGTGTGTGAGTGTGTATGTGTATGTATATGTGTGAGTGTATTTATGTGTGTGAGTGTGCACACGTGTGAATGTGTATGTGTATATTGTGTATGTATGTGCATGTGTATGTGTGTGAGTGTGCACATGTGTGAATGTGTGTGTATTGTGTGTATGTGCATGTGTATGTATGAGTGAATATGTGTATGTATATGTGTGAGTGTATGTATGTGTGTGAGTGTGTACATGTATGAATGTGTGTGTATTGTATGTGTATGTATGTATGTGTGTGCATATGTGTGTGTGTCTATGGAAGCATCAGGGAATTTATGTTGTAATTATGTTGCTGTGACAACTGTGGCGTAGTTCTGTTGCTCCAGGAGACGTAGTCGGAATGAGACTGGGGACCTCAGTTTTTGCTGGGTCTTATCTTTAGTGACTCCCATCTTGGGGTACTTCTAGCCAGGATGAGGATGAAGTCGTGGAAGCAACCAGAGTCATCTTACCATGGAGTTAGTCCGTTCCTCACGGGGAGCTGTTAACCTTAGGAAAATTGCGTGGGCTGGATTACGGAACACGTGCAACACTTACTGAATTAGATAAAGAAGACGATCGCTCACTATGGCATTCTTCAGCTCTATTTTCCACTAAGGGCCCAAGATTTTCCCCCTAGCTGGGGAGGTGCTTGTGTGAGAAGCTGGACAGTGGAGAGGTTTTATCCATCACCGTAAGCATCTCAGGCTTTAGAAAAGGCTGGAGAGGGCAGGACTGGCCTCCTGCAGTGCAGTTGCTGACTGCTGTCATGGAGGACATAGCCAAGGTGTTGCAGGAGTTCTCTCCTGCAGGAGCTGACTCTGAGTCCCCTTGTACTGATACATAGAACTCACACAGTGCATGGAATGTGGGACATCCAACTAATTGTTGGCTCAATGAAGTCTTTTTTTTTTTTTTGTCTTTTCCTTAGAATAGGTTTATTGACTACAACAAAGTTCTATATACAAAGTACCCTAGACCTTAGTGGCAAATGCTATAATCCCACGACGTGTAGGCGTTGGAAGCAGGGAGACCATAAATTTGAAGTCAGGCCATGATGGGCTGCGATCCTGGACTACAGTGACTGTCACCAAAGAGCAGAGTGACAAAAGCCCAAGCGAGGCCACCATGCTCCTCTCTGACTGACACCTTGGTAACTGGCTGTCATATAAATAAGGAAGTCCACATTGGACATTAAGTGAATGGCCTGATTTCTGGAACTTTAATACTTTTACAAGTTAACTGAGACAGGAGTGATTGAATCCCAGTGAGAGGCCACTGGAGAGCTAGCATCAGATGTCAAGAGGCCATTTTGTGTGCAGCCACTGTGATGCCATCGTGTTTCTGGATCATAATGCTCCCATTATCTGATTGTAAACATACCACAGGGATGTCAGTGGGGTCAGAGGTTAGCTTAGCTGCCTGCTGGGATAGAACAGATATCCTCCAGCATGCTCATTGGACAGGATGCCACAGCAGCCCAGATTAAGTCCTTGTGAATCTGTGCATAGGACTCCAACAATGGATGAGTTCTTCATTGTGTCCTCCAAATGCCTCTCCAAAGTGGCCTCCATCCTGCACGCTGTCTGCCCCAGCCCAGGACCCTGCAGCAAAACACTTCCTCACCCTAAGCCTCGGTCACATGACTTCTCAAAGGGTCTTTAATGACTTGGAAGATGCATCATTGTAATGGCAGGGGTTAGATAAAAGTTATACGTTTTGTCTAGTATTAAAAAATGTCAGATCAGCTCCCAAGCTGCCAATCAGGCCGTTTATAGAGAGTCTGGGTAATGGTTAGACAGATGGTTTATGGGAATGAATGAATTCATTTAATTAGAATTCTTTATTTTGAATTATTAAAGGTAACACATATATTTAGCTCTTTTAGAAAATATCAACATGTTTGTTGTTCATTGGATCTGAAACCTGGTTTTATATTTATTTACTGAAACAAGAGTCTCTCTATGTAGCTCTAGGTATCCCGGAACTCACTATTAGAGCAAGCTGACCTTGAACCCACAGAGATTCACCTGCCTCTGTCGGCCTCCCGAGTGCTGGGATCAAAGGTGTGTGCTACCACACTTGGCCCTACTTTCCCCTTTATTTTTATTTCATGTTTTGACTGCATGTATGTCTGTGTATGCAGTGTCCAAGSAGGCCAGGCAAGAGCATCAAATCCTCTGGGACTGGAGTAACATGGCAGTGGGCCACACCGCATGGGGGCTGGGAATTGAACCTTCCTTTGGAAGAGCAGCCCATGCTCTCAACCTCCGAGCCACCTCTTTAGTTCCAGACCTGGCTTTAGAATATCCATGTTTTTGTCTAAGTATTTGATGCTTTTTGGAATTGTCTGGCATTTTTTTTTCTCCCTTGAAACTTTATATGATTTTTGTAGGCTGCCGTGTGTTGTTAAAGTAGCACATTTTTCACGCAGCCAAGTGGAATCTTAGTGTTAAGTTGGGAGAGTGTATGGCGTGTAGTAAAGAGTCTAGTAATATTGACTTGAGTTTACTCTTTTTTTGATAGCGCCTCACTATGTATTCCTAGCTGGCCCGTATAACTCAGGTCCATCTGACTCTGCCTCCCAGGGACAATTTTTTTCTACACAGGGTTTCTCTGTGTAGCCCTGGCTGGCCTGGAACTCACTCTGTAGACCAGGCTGACCTCAAACTCAGAGATCTGCCTGCCTCTGCCTCCCCGGTGCTGGATTAAAGGCTTGTGCTGCTGCCACCACCAGGCGCAAGTTTACATTTTAAAGATACATTTTTTTTACTATTTTTTAAATGAGTTATAAGATATGGTAATTCCCCAGCTTTTCACCCTCCTAAGTACTGACTTATAGGGATCACCACACCTAGCAGCAGCCCCCTTCCTCCCTCCCTCCTTCCCTCCCTCCCTCTCTTCTTCCCTCCTTCCTCTTTTCTTTTCTCTTCTTTTCTTCTTTTCTTTCTTCATGTTTTTGAAACTGAGACTCATTTAACCCATAAATTACTACTAGAAGCAGAAGAAAGTAGTATTTTTTCTAGAAAGCTTGGACTCTTTCCTTTGATCGATGCAGAGTATAGCTCGAAACGGCAGCAGTATTATGTACAATCCCCTATGAAGCAGTGAAACGAAGGAATGAGTAGGCTCGGTGTAGACAAGGTTAAGTAACTTGGCTAAGTGTGAGGTGAGCCCTAGCTTAGGACTGGTCAACAGTCTTTTGTGATGGTTTGTGATGGCCCTGGGAGTGGCACTATTGGGAGGGGTGGCCTTGTTGTAGTAGGTGTGTCACTGTGGGTGTGGGCTTTAAGACCCTCACCTAGCTGCCTGGAAGTCAGTCTTCTGCTAGCAGCCTTCAGATGACGATGTAGAACTCTCAGCTCCTCCTGTAACATGCCTGCCTGGATGCTGCCATGCTCCAGCCTTGATGATAATGGACTGAACCTTTGAACCTGTAAACCGGCCCCAATTAAATGTTGCCCTTTTAAGAGTTGCCCTGTTCATAGCAGTAAAACCCTAACTAGGACACCATTCTTTCAGATAAGTCTTTTGTGACAGCTATTATATTGCTTTTGGAACTTTATGTGCACAAAACTTTGTGAGTACAAAAGAACACAGTGTACACACACACACACATCTTTTCTAGCCCATGAATTACTCTTTCTTGTCATCTCCCATCTACCAGTAGACGGTGAAATAAGGTACTTGGTATAGAGAGTCGTGCAGAAGCAGCCTGGTGTGGTATAAATAACCTGATGGATTGTCTAAAAATCAGCTGTTAGCCAAGTGTTATTTATGAGATTGTGGCTTGAACTTTGGAGTTCTAGTTTCGTAATGAAAAGTAAAATGATTTTATGCATTAAATGCAGATCACAGAGGCTATTATCATGTAATCTGATCTAAAATATTTAGACAGTTGCTTCTTTGAAACTGTAACTCCAGGATGGTGGTGTCTATATTTAGTCTAGTCAGAATTTCTCTGGAAGTTCTATCTGCTATACCGGGACGACTCAGTCTTTTCTTCTCTGACTCTTCATGAGTGGGGTTTTTTTTCTTATTATTATTTTATGTACCATGGATGTCAAAGACCCATTCATTTTGGCAGAAAATTTGACTATTTTACAAAATTTTGTAGAAAATTACAAAAGTAACAAACATTTTGCTATTGTGTTAGTTTCCATYCYGATAAAGGACATGGTGGAAACGCTTACTACACAGTCACAAAATTTGTTACTTCAAAGTTATAAAATACACATTCCAAATAAAAATTCCCAGCACTAGGTGTGGGAGTGGGAGGAGCAGGAGTTTGATGTTCTCCCCCACAACTCGTAAAAATAACTTAAAAATAGGTTGGTCAGGTAGACCTTGGCCTGGGATGGGGTGCGCGTCCTGCAACGTTCAGGGACCTGGTGAGCTCCCCTGTGCCTGATTCTCTCCTGCTGGTGGATTCATAGGAAAGCAAACAGCTCTGTCCTACTGGCTCCAATACTCTAGCCACACAGCAGCATGGAGGGTGGTACACCGATCGGCACAATGCATCAATTTAGTGGGTTCTATAGGGTCTGCATTTTAACAGGGGCTGCTTGCTGCATGTAGTAAGCCRCTGTAAGTCCCCAGTGTCCTGAGGTGGAGACAGCCGAGGACTACAGCTGTCTTTTTTGGAGGCAGTTCCTGCTTGGCACCAAGAGCCACCAAGTGTCACTCGGGACCAGAAACTGCCTGTTGCCCAAGCTCACAATTTGTCAAGGGAAATCCAAAAATGATATTTGTATGAAATCCTAGGATTTCCTAATGTTGCCACCAAGTATATTAGTCGGTCACAATTCCTAGAAATTCACTCTTTGCCACAGAAAGCACGTCTGTCGAGCATATTCAGATTCCTAGACAGCAGCTTTGTGGCTAGGGAGCACATCGCTGATTACCTCTCATGAAAAAGAGAAAGTTGGGCTTTTTTGGTTTTGTTTTGTTTTGTTTTGTTTACTGAGCATAAACTATGTTTCAAAGTGACTTATTCTATATTTCAAGGTTACTTATGTTTTTGATGCTGAATTCTGGAGACTTAAAAAAATCAAATTGTTACAAGTTTGTTCATTTAATATATATATATAATCAGCTCACCTGTTGGTTTTAGTGGTTAGGATTATTTTTATAGTCATAAGAAATAATGCTAGTCATTCTTCACTATAAAATTTCAGGCATTTAAAAATATGTAGCTAGTGAGTGCTTCTGGCACCCTTGACTCTTGATCTTTGTCTCCTTGATTCCATGTCAGTACAAGCGACCCCATTCGTGGCCGGCCTTTGTTTCGTTCAGCTCAGCATCACATGCTGCTTCTCCCCCGCCCCTCCCCCCCAACCCCCCGCCATCTCTCTCTCTGTGGAGCAGGATATGGGTCCAGGGCCTGCATATGCTTGGCTACACTTCACCCAGCTGCTTGCTTTTGAGGAATGGGTAGTTGGTCCCGGTATCTTGCAACTCCATCTGTTCTTACGTTCCTAAACTTTGTTTAATGGTGACTACACTTTCTGGGGCTGGAGAGACGGCTCAGTGGTTAAGAGCACTGATTGCTCTTCCAGAGGTCCCGGGTTCAATTCCCAGCAACCACATAGTGGCTCATGCTTTCTTAGCTTCCCCTGTACTGCTCGGTAGCAAAGTGACCTGATAAGCAGTTTTGATGGTGTATTGTTCCTCTAAGGGCTCATGAGGCCCTCAAGGACTTAATTTTACCAAAGGTCTTTAGCATGAACTAAACTAAACTAACATTTCAGTTAGCTCGGTGGTTCTCAGCCTTCCTAGTGCTGTGGCCCTTTAATACAGTTCCTTATGTTGTGGTGACCTCCAACCAGAAAATTATTTTCGTTGTTACTTCATAACTGAAATTTTGCTGCTGCTGTGAATTATAACGTAAATATCTGATATGAAGGTTATCCCTTTTGAAGGGTCAGTTGGCCCCAAAGGGGGGTCACGACCTACAGGTTGAGGAACACTGAGTGTCATTGTTTTGAAGCTTTTCCTAAAAGGGTAAAGTTATGAGATACATCACTAAGTTTGATACTATGAGTTTTCATGTTATTACTTTTTTAATTTAGTTTTATTTCATGTGCATTGGTGTTTTGCATGCATGTCTGTCTGTGTGAGGGTGTCCAATCCTCTGGAACTGGAGTTACAGAAAGGTATGAGCTGCCGTGTGGGTGCTGGGAATTGAACCCGGGTCCTCTGAAAGAGCAGCCCGTTCTCTTAACCGCGGAACCATCTCTCCAGCCTGAGTTTTCATGGTATTATTAAACCCAACTTTGAGTGCATATTTTAGTGAATGGAGGCATAAAAACAAGTGTGACGCATCAAGCCATTTCCCAAATACTGCATCAGGACATCTGCCTCTCCATGGTCGTATTCTGAACTGAGTTTGTGCAAGAATATCCTGAGTTCTTATCCTGATTCAAGCCCATGTTCCATGATTAGCTCTTTTGGATAAAAGATTATCCAATTAGACTTTTAAAACTGAATTGCATTACTGCTTTAATGAGAATGGTGTACACGGCTCTGTAAAGGTACGATGTGCTAGACTGCAAGAGTACATGATGAGGAACTGGGGCCCTGGGGTGTCTCTACTGAGGKACATGATATTGGAGCTGGGCTGTGTGGAGCAGACTGAATAGAGAAAAGCCTGGAGAAAGTGGTGGGGGATCATTCCAAGGAGAATGTGTTGCTGACTGATGGCCCTGAGTGAAAGGAACATGAATTATTCCCATTGTTGAGAGTGAGGGAGTTGGGGAAGGAAGAACAGGGGAGGTATGCAGGCTCAGATCTTTAGGACTACAAGCCACAGCAGGCCTTGGGTCTAGTTCTTTAGATTACAGGTCCCCATAAAGTGTGGTCCCATCCAGGCCACTTGAGACAAAACAGGCATCTACCTGAAAAATGACCAATGAATAGTTATAGTGTTTTTTAGAAGGGAACCGACATGATTCCATCTGCATTTAGAAAGATTCTCAAGTCTTTAGATTCTTATTCCTATGTGGCGGCTATGAGGAAGTAGAAAGTGGGTTGTGGTACCTGCGTGTGGACGGGCACAGAGAGGTTAGGAAGGAGTGTGTAGTTGCAGTCAGATAGGAGAATACGGAAAGTTGTGCCCACGACAGGTAACTATTTAGAGACGTAAATGTAAGTGGTCCCCACAGACTGGAGAGTGAAAGGGAACGGAAAGTCAGGTGGAGAGAATGGGATGACTGTGCAGGCTTTAGAGTTCCTTTTTTAGGCGAAGATAATCTTCTATCAGAGAGCATGGTGACAGTCAGACACTCCTGTGCCAAAACTGTCATTGGATTGAACACCTTAAGCACAGGTTATCTGGTAAGTGAATTAAGTTGCAAAGGTTTCCGTTTTGTAGAGAGTTGAAGAAGCCCTCTGGCCACAGTTTAAAGAATGATGGAAGAAGGCTGGAAGGATCCAGAACATTGGTCAGGAGGCCGTTGCCAGTCATAGCTGTTGAGAACAAGTGGGTATATGTTAGGAGACATATTTCTTGAGATCATTTATGTTGGTGAACATAAATGCACTACTTTTAAAGTTAGTTTGTTTTGTTTTGCTTTTAGAAGCTGTAGTCCAGAATGGCCTCGAACTCCTTTGTAACTCTGAACTCTAACCTTCTGCTTCTCTCTGCCTAGTTTTGGGGTTACAGGAGTGTTCCCCTATGCCCTGCCAGCTCTTTAAGTTTTGCCTTTTGGGAACAGGGATCATTGCTATGGCCCTGGCTGTCCTGGAAGTCACTATGTGTATCAGGCCTCAAAATCTCAGAGGTCGGGCCTCTGTCCCCCGAGAGCTTGGATTAAATGTGCGCACCAGTACACCTGGCTTTATTTTAAATTTTTAATGTGGTATTTTTCCTATGAAAGTAATCTTCCCCTAATTGTCTGATATGTATTATTCAGAATAAATGTTAATTACTGCGGGACTTTTTCTATGAATATCTTTCTGTACTTTCAGCTTGAGGGGAAAAGTAGATTTGTCAATATTCATAACAGTGTGCCTTTAAAGGGTAATTTTGTCACTTGCATGATCATCCATTAAGAATAGCAGAGAGAACGGTGGGGGAGACGGTTCAGGGATTAAAGGCTAGGCTCACAATCAAAACATCAAGAATAGCAGAAAGAGCCAAATAAAAAACAATTTAAAACAAAACAAACAAACAAAAAATAATAGATGAGTCAGATGGACCTTAGCCAGGAATGGGGGTCACATCCGGCAAAGTTCAGGGACCTGGTGATCTGTGCCATGCCTGACTTTCTCCTGCTGATGGAGATCTAGGAATGTAATCTGCCACAAAAGTTGTGGTGCATTGAGGGCTAGTGTGTCCTGTTGGCTCCACGCTCCCAGATCTGTCAGTTAGATCTGTGTTAATGGCACCATGGTTTTCAGGGAAGGACACAGGAAGACTGACAGCAGTACGAGGTGGGTGTGTCCCAAATCTCAGGTATAGAGCCCAAGGGTCCACCCCTGAGCCTTGGGTGTTACCCCTCTCTGCAGACCCGTATCTGATGGTGCCTCGAAGGGTTCATAGCAGTGGCAACGGTTACAGCTAAGCCACAACCGTGCCTGTTTGCGCCTTGTACTGGCTGCTTTTCCGTATATTTTGTGTCACAGATTTCTCAAAACAAGCCTGAGACTTAAATGTTAAATGATGTACATTATAAGGAAGCTCAGAAGCTAAGACACTTGTCCAG
The DNA here is from genome assembly GCA_002335545.1 of Apodemus speciosus. Lineage (NCBI taxonomy): Eukaryota > Metazoa > Chordata > Mammalia > Rodentia > Muridae > Apodemus > Apodemus speciosus. The sequence goes on from BDUI01003461.1 coordinate 92,424, forward strand.
GCCCATCAGTCCTTGATACTGCACCCTGCTTCCTAGGGTGGTGGTTTTATAATCTGCAGGCCATATAGGAGTGCAAGCAGATCTGTCACTCCAGCTCTGAGGGGATGGAAGCAGGAAGGTCGCGAGTTCAGCATTATCCTCTATGGAGGCTTTGAGGCCAGCCTGGGCTACGTGAGACCCTCTCAAAAAGAAAAGACAGGAAAACCCAGAACTAACCAACCAAAAAAACAAATGAACAAATTCCCAAACCCCAGAAACGTGGAATCTCCTTGGCAAGATCGCTGTGATTTCTGATTCAGCCGATATGCGTGCCCCATGAGGTCATTAACCTGTCATTATTTTGACTCCTGGTTAATTTCAGAACTCACTAAATATATATCTTAGGGTTCAGTAAGTTCTAAAACATTGGCAGTGTGAGATTCAACCTTTTTGGGGTTCCTTAAAAACATATTGTCTTTTCAAATGTAATAGAATAATAGAGCGCTTTTTTTCTCAACCCTTTTGGTAATTTTCAAGGTAGTTATTGAATTTATCTCATTTAAATTTCTGTCCTTTGGCTTATTTTGCCAAAAGATCCAGATGTCATAGCTTATGTACAAATACATTTTTTTTTTTTAATTTCTAAAAGATTCCCAGTCCGTGCCATCTCATGTAGCCTAGGTTAACCTTGAACTTGCTATGTAGAAGAAGCTGGCCTTGAACTCCTAATTTACCTCATCATCTCCCCAGTGTTGGATTTACAAGTATGTGCCACCATATCCATTTTGAAATCACTCTATATATGTACACGAAACACACACACGCACGCACACACACACACACACACACACACACACACACACACACACATTAGAAGTAAAATACCACAGTCTGAGGCAGAGGGTCAATGGGGACTGTCTTGCTTGTGAGCAGGGCAGTCTCTCAGGCGTTCTTGGTGATCTGGTGGTAAAGTTTCAGATCCATCGCGATGAATTACCAACAGTAGCATACAATACAACCATTCATACCAGAATCCCCGCCACCAGCATCCCCGCCTCCAGTCTCCAGGGTTGCACAGGCACCCCACCTTTCTTCTCACAGACTTAAACTCATCCATCACTTCCGCCTCCACCACACTCTCATGGTGCAGGAGTTTCAAGCAAGATGGCCCTGAGGCGGAGAGAGCATCTTTTCTAAATTTTACTTTCTCGGACCTCTGGGCGGTCTTGCAGTTTCCTGTAGGATGTATTTCTGTGCCGGCGGTTAACATGGTCCTCTGTGCTGTGCGTTACATTCTCTCCGAATCGATGATTAGTTCTAAATCATTGGTTCTCAATGAGGGTAATTTTGTTTTCTGGGACATCTTTGACAGTATCTGAAGACATTTTCGTTGCTCGCAACTGAGAGATGAAATTGACATCTCCTGCTCAGACCCCGGGATACTGCTGACTATTGCTACAAATCATAGAAGACCCAATAACAAAAGATTATCCAGATTAACATGTCAGCAGTCCGGGGTCGAGAGACTATTGATTAGATGTAGGCTTACTTTGGGCCTGCTCCAGATGTTAGGAGCTATTGACGAATGCTCAGGTTAGTTACTTTATTAAGGGCTTACAGATATGTGCTGTTCCTTCCCTTCCACAGAGACATCTCCCCTTCATCTGTTTACCCTGAGCTACAGTTCATACAGTAACACACAGTAAATGCTTGGCATTGATGACTCTCCCTGGGGGATCCGGGACCCAGGGTACGAACTGGACCTTCTGTAAGAAGCACACACCCATGCTCTCTGGTGTATGTTACTTTTGCCGGGGGGCCTCTTTCTCTAGCCCTCATGCTTTAGCTTATATTAAAATATCTTTGTTAAACTCCAACTCTGCTTCATGAAATCATCCAGTACACCCAGTATTTTCCTATTTTCTACTAGCCTGTAATTAAAATAAAAAGTTTAGTTTACTTGTGTGTGTGTGTGTGTGTGTGTGTGTGTGTGTGTATTCATTGGATCTACAGGTAATTGCGTGATTGACGTGGGTACTGGGAACCGAATCTGGGTCCCCCTGTGAGAGCAGTGCATGCTGTTAATAGCTGAGCCATCATCCCTCCAGCCCCAGTAACATTTTATATTTCCTTCCAGGTTGATCTCCTATCAAGAGTTTTTGGCATTTGAATCTGTTTTATGTGCTCCAGATTCCATGTTCATAGTGGCTTTCCAACTGTTTGACAAGAGTGGAAATGGAGAGGTGACATTTGGTAAGGGGAAACAAAAAAGATTATAAGTAATAAGTAAAGTTCCCAGTGCTGGTCCAGTTCTTCACTCCCAGATATCATTACTGAGTGCATGTTGTTTGTTTAGGGCCCACTCAGTGAGCAAAGTAGGAATTTCCAAATGCGGTTTATATAAGTAATGGTGGCGTCATGTTCTCCAGCATGATAGGGGAGTGAATTTATGAGTGAGGTTGCTCCAGCTCATTCAAACACTCACACTTGGACTTGCTAAGAGAGTGGAGCGAGCGCTCTTCATTGAGGCCCATGTGAAGCGAACGTGTGAACGCTCTCTTTGCCCTTTCCTTCTTAAATGGCTTTGTTTTACTTTAGCTTTCAATAGCGAGTTTGGAGCTTCTCCAAGGCATCTTGGGAATTCTGCTACCCTGCCCTTTCCCATCGACAGGGACATCAGGGAAGATGGAGTTTCCCCAGGGCCCCTTCCACTGTAGAGACTTTAGGAGACAAAGCCTAGAGAGTAGAATTGCACCTGCGGTGGATGCAGAAATTGACTTAAAGTCTTCTGAGGGAACATTGTCTCCCAAGTCTACAAACTAGAATTTTTCTTTTCTTTCTTTCTCCTTTTTCTTCAGCTATCATTCATCTTTAAAGAAATCAGTTTGTCTTAATAAAAGTGTTGGTTAGTCTTTTCTTTAGCAACTTTAAAAAAAAAACAAAAACAAAAACAAAAAACAATGTAGTGTTTTCCAAAGATTTTGAGCCCCTTTTCTGCCAGTTCATTTTCTTTTAATATTTGAAAGCATTTTTATTACAGATAAAAACAAATAACATAAAACTTTCCATCTCTGTAATCTCCAAATGTTCAGTTGAGTCAGGTTTGGGAGGTTTACTTTCCCAGAACTTTTCATCCTCCATGAAAATTGACCTCCTTTTATGGTGTGAATTGCCACAAATATTGATAAAGAAAACCCTGAAATGCAGGCTTTTTTTAAGTTACAGCACTGTTTATCCCCCCTGATGTGTTAATTATAAAGAAGTGTCATTTATTTATACATAAAAGATATGGTGGCTCTTAGTACTCTGGAGGCAGAGGCAGGTGGATCTCTGTGAGTTTGAGGGCAGTCTGGTCTAGTTCTAAGACAGCCAGGGCTACATACAGAAACCTTGTCCTAAAAAACAAAACAAAAACCGTAAAGGAAGCGTCACCATAATTGTCAGAATTGAGAAAGTAGCAGGACCAGTTGCATCTTGCCTGTGACTTGGTGGGCACATTTTCTACTTTGGCATTCCCGCCCCCCCCCCCCTTTGGGA
>BDUI01003462.1:2627-12760 GCA_002335545.1 Apodemus speciosus
AGAGAGAGAGAGAGAGAAAGAAAGAAAGAAAGGAAGAAAGAAAGAAAGAAAGGTGACAGGAAAGGAAGTTACAGAGAGTACTGGCAACAGTAGTTAGGAGAAGCAGAGAAGAGAGACAGAAAAGGACCAGTGTGCATACTGCAAGGAGAGAGGCCACTGGGCCTAAGAGTTTCCTAACTAATGGAATCCAGGAGCAGGAATTCTCAGGCCTTGGGAAAAGCACCCCCAAATGGCAAAGGGGTTAGCCCTGGGTGAAGATGGTGACTAGGGGAGATAGGGTTCTGAACCCCTCCCCAAACCCAGGGTAACTCTGAGAGTGTAGGAGAAACCCACTCAATTCTTGGTGGACACAGGGGCTCAACACTCAGTCCTCCAGCCCATGGACCCATTACCAAGAAAAGATCTTGGGTCCAAGAAACCACTGGCATCAAAATGTGTTCATGAACTATCCGAAGAACAATGGACCTAGGGATGGGCTAGGTAGCCCATTCATTTAGGGTTGCCCCCAGACTGTCCCTACCCCCTGTTGGGGCAAGACATACTCTCTAAAATGGGGGCCCAGATACACTTCCTGCCCAATGGGCTGCAGCTTACTGGCCCAAAAGGAGACACCTCTCCAACTGACCCCTTCCAAAAGCTGAAGCTACCTGGTTTACAGACGGGAGCAGTTTTCTCCATAAAGGTCAGAGACAAGCAGGTGCTGCTGTGGTGGAAGGCACAAATATCATCTGGGCATAACCTCCATCCCCTAGCACTCAATGCAGAAAGTGGAACTAATTGCCCTCACCAAGACCTCGGAACTTAGAGCCAGGAAAAAAATTAACATCCATGCGGATAGCAGGTATACCTCTCCCACAGCCCACGTCCAAAGTGATAAGAGAGAGGACTGCTCACATCAGAGAAAACAAACAGGAAATCTTGGACCTCTTAGATACCCTAATGAAGCCAGTAACTATGAATATTATTCATTGCCCAGGACATCAGAAGGGAAGATATTCAGTGGGCAATAACAAGGCAGATCAAGTAGCTCCAGAAGTGGCTATGCAGTAACCTATCCCAGTTATAGGCCTGTAAGAGACACCTACTGGGAAATGAAACTGGACTAAGGGATGGCCTCACTTAGAACATGCTAAAGAAAAAAGGACTCAGATTTCTAGCTACCCTACTAAGTATTACCAAGAAAAGACAATGGTGCACACAAGAGGGAGATCTATATTCCACAGAAAGTAAGCAAAAGACTTACTAGGCCAAATGCACATATGGACTCATTTAGGGGATAAAAAGCCTGTCTAAGCAGTTAAGCGACCTAAAGTATATATTTATAAGACTCAGGTTTTGGGCCAGAGAGATAGTAAAATAGTGTAAGATATGCCAGCAAGTGAATGCTTATGCAGCCAAAATTGAAAAGGGCAAAAGACCTAGGGGAGAACAGCCTAGAGTATATTGAGAGATTTTATAAAAGTTAAGACACAAAAATATGGTTACAAATACCTTCTAGTATTTGTGGATACTTTCTCTGGATGGGTTGGGGCTTTCCCCCACCAAGTAGAAAACAGCTGCCATAATAGCTAAAGAAGGTATTAGAAGTTTTCCTGAGTTTTGGAGTTCCCAAGGTAATTGGATCAGACAATGGTCCTGCTTTTATCTCTTAAGGTAAGTCAGGGATTGACAGAGATATAGAGGACTAATTGGAAGCATTATTGGGGTACTGTCCCCAGAGCTCAGGGCAGGTAGAGAAAAGAAACAAAACCGTATGAGAGACCTTAGCTAAATTGACCATGGAGACTGGCTCAGGCTGTGTGGTGCCCCTCCCCTTGGCCCTATTCTGAGCCCAGAACAGCCCCTGCCATTAACCTGACCCCTTTTGAATTCCTCTTTGGTACCCCAACTCCTTTGGTGTCCACTGGGTCTTCCTAGGAGGTATCCCACAACATGAGATTTGGCCCAAACTGTCTGCCTTAAATGTTCCAGGGATGCCTGAGACTCCTCACAGATTCCAAACTGGTGACTATATGTAAGGAGGCTTTGGGGACAGTTGCTGGAACCCTGGTGGAAGGGACCCGTCCTGGTGCTACTAGCCACTCCCACAGGCCTCAAGATGGACAGTTTTGCAGCCTGTGTGCATGCAGATGCCCCGCTCTCCAGAGACCCCCACGGGACAGTACAGAAGATAAACAATCTGCTCAAGCTCAAGATCGCTCAACCTTGATCATGATTGTCTGGTGGTACCTTTGGATTCTGGTTCCTTCCCCAATCCTATGTGCCTCTCCTCCAAACCTGTTACAGCATTTACTGGCTCGCTTCTGTTGGGGTTGGGGTTGGGGATGGCTGGGGCAGCAACCAGGACTTCCACTCTGGTCTTACGAGGGGAAAATTATGACAATCTGAGGGCAGCCATTGATTTAGATATAAAGAGAATAGAAAATTCCATCAGTCACCTTCAAGAATCACTGACTTCATTATGAGAAGTAGTACTGCAGGACAGGAGGGCTATGTGCTGCCTTAGCTGAGGAGTGTTGCTCTTATATAGACTATTTGGGGTTGCTAACCCTGTTAGGACCTCTAATTGTTTTCCAGCTATAGTTGACTTTTGTCCCCTGCATTTTGGACTGCTTGGTCACTATTGTTAAGAAACACCAAGCTACAGTATAGCTAATGATCTTAAAGAAGAGCTACAAAACACTAAATACTGAAGATCAGAAGTATGAGCTATCAGAATACCAGCAATTGCTTCAAGATTGAAGTGTGCACAGAGAAGGGGGGGGGGAATGAAAGGACTAGCTCAGGAACTTTGGAAAGGTCATGGAATACTTGCCCCTCCAAGAAGGGAAAGGCTAAACTATATTCCACAGACCACAGGGAGGTACCAGCTGCTAGGGAATGCCCAGAGACCATTGGCCACCTACCTCATTCCCTAACAACCAATTAGTTTAAAGGTAACACTGTTTTGTCAATCACATTGTGCCTAATGGTGCGTGCCCTGAGGACTGTATAAAGGCCAGCTACACAGGCTACATGTGGTCATTCTCTCCCTATGTGCAGGGCAACCCCAGCATTCTGGAGTAAATAAAATTCCTCATGCCTTTTGCATGATTCCTGTCTCCACTTTGTTCACTCAGGGGGTCTCTCCAGTAAATTAAGGCTCCCCAAGTCTTACACAATAAGGCTAGCACACTGATAAATCTGCTGGATTAGACCTTGGATAAGGATGGTTAGTCAGATGGGCCTCTATCTTCCAGAAAAAAAAAAAAAAAAACCAGTGGCAATTGGTCACAAGTTTTTACTTGTTCCCCATTACTATCTCAGTGTGGATTGGAACTCACATCACCAACAATTCCCCAAGTGGTCTTTTATAATGTGTTATATTTGCTACAGAAACAAGAGTAATGACTCTTGATATTTTCTTAACTAATAAAATAGGTTTTCTGATTTTTCTAAGAAAATTGGGAGGACAGCGTGATAATGAGAGCTGTATTCCATATTAGACATACAAAAAGTAAGTTCCGCAGCTGATTCTTTTTAAAATTTAAATAGATTATTTTTTCCATTTATTTGTAGTCGCCATCTCACTATGTTACCCAGGCTCTCCTTGCACAATCTGTCCCGTCTTAGAATTCCCAGTGCTGAATGTGTGTGTGTGTGATCACATCCAGTTCCTGACCCAAATCTTAATCACTTCTCATAAGCTTGTTTTATGCTCCAGATAACAGTAACTCCAAATTTGACCTGAGGGAGCTTTTACTGTAATCCTCTCCTGGAGGAAACAAAGCAGAACAGTTAAAACCTATTGTTTCTAGAGCCCCAGTCATCAACTTAACACAAACATTTGTTGGGTGTCTCTCTGAAGTTGCTATTTCAATGCCTCTCCTTCACAAGTCCCAAACTGCCTTGGATTTTACACTCTTTCTTTTCTAGTTTTAAAAAATTAGCACTTATACAATCACAAGGCCATTTCATTTGCTTACCCTCATTTGCCTCATTTGTTAAATAAGTTATGAAAACAATGGGGTAGCAGGCCTTCAAGAGTTTCCATTTTTAAAAGAAAGCAGAAGTGAACCCCCAGGAGGAGGGGCGAACTTATGAGGATGTAACATTTCCTACTAAGGCCTGAGAAGGAATTCATTGATTGAATTTATAACAATGAGGAGTCGCCTCTGTGCTGTGAGTTTTCTTAGCTCCCGCTAGCATGGGAATGTTATTTTCCTCACGAATTCTCAGACTCAAAATACATGGACAACTTCAGGAAGAGGAAAAGGAAGAAGTACAGTCTAGGAACCTAGGGTGTGAAGCAGGAAATTCTTTTTAACTGCACTGATTGAAAAGAATAGCTTGCTGGTGCCCAACATACTCCACCACATTTTTTGGAGGTTCCTTAATAGTGTGACATTTTCACATGGATGGATGATTATTTTGCAGGAAGATAAAATACATAACAAACAGAAATAAAAAGAAAAGGACAGGAAGGAACATGACTGCTCCTGAGGTTTGGCACTAAATGAAGAAGAAAAAAAGAAATAAAAGGAAAAGGTGACTGTTCCTGGGTATGGTAGGGGAGAAACGTTATTATAGAAATGTGGGAGAGCATAGCCAGAGGCAAGAACATTTGAGAGAGTCCAGAGTAGACATGATCACACTCGGATCATGAGGAGAACCAGATTCGGGGGTCAGGGGGCTCAAAGTTACAAAGAGAAAGGATAACCAAAGTGGTTGGATTATATTGGGAAGAGCAACCTGTGCTAGAGAGTTCAGGGTAAGGATTAGGGAATGCCAGCCAGGTGGGTCCTATAACAAGGAGGGACTGGTAGATAAAGGGAGAACCTGGGGGCTAGGTCTATTTTGATATGTTAGATAGGTACCTCAGCCATTTGTCCCAGGTTTAAAACCCAACACATATTATTTACCAAATAGCTACAGATATCAATTCCTGAAATGAGTTAGGTTTTAAATACAACACAATCTATGTGTCTCTTGAAATGTCATTGTACCTTCAAGAACCAATTTTAAACTCAGATACCAAATGAAATGCTTCCTAACTCTCATCACTCCAAAGTTGCCCCCGGCCTATCTTTCCTCCATGCATGGCTTCCACTTTTCCAGAAGATCCACACCCACAGAGAGAGTCGGGGAGGAAGGGAGGGAGGGAAGAGGAAGAAGGAGGAGATGAAGAGGGAGACAGACAGAGAGTACGTGCACTCCTACATTTCTTCATGTGCCCTGAAAGCAGTACTTCTTTCTCCATTAACAGTACTTCTCCTTAAGTCAGGTTCACATCTTCCCTGTTGATTTTCCCAATAGCCAGTAGAAACTACTTTCTCTCTTCTCCGAAAATTTGAAATATGTAATCCGCACCTTTCCTGTGGCAATAACGATTTTCCATTGTGTTGTTGGTGTTCTTCTCAGTGAAGACAATGAGTCCCTGATAAGAAATTACCTTTGATACCTAACACAGTGCACCACATGTGAAGGTGCTCCATTTTTACTAAAAATATGAACAAAATAGGCCCTTGAGCAAATTAAAGTAACAGGCTAAAACTTACACCTTCATCAGCAATACCTGGTGAACAAATATAGCTCAACAGTCAACAGTTTCCAGAACAGAAAGTCACAGTAAGCAACATTACACAAAACTTGAAAATAAGGCCAAGGAGGGATGTGGTAAGAGCCTTCTCGTGGCATATCAGTGTATATATTCTGTGAAGCCAGCCCTGCTAGGGTCAACTGATTCTCCAGATTCTGAAATTTCTTTTTGTTATTAATTAGGGCTTTTACTCTACAAAGACCAATGTTAGAGAAAACAGATAGCATGCAGCTTTTCTTACTCAAATATTAAGGATGAACCTGTATTTTTCTTGTAGGTCAATAGTTAGCTTTGCACCTAATTTGAGCATGCCATTCTGGTATCCTTTTTCTTTACTGCTTCCCATTTGAATATTCCAGGCCTTTTGTTCAAATAGGTTTTATGACCCTGATGACTCCTTCATTGAGTCATATAAGGACTCATTCAATTATCACAGAAACACTTAGAGTTCCTTTTTAAAAAGTATTATTTGAGAATATTAATAATTAGGATAAATGTAATATTAGGTACTGCTCCTACCATTTTTCTATTCATAAACAATTACCTAATATTTCTTTAGATACATTTCTTGAATTTCGAATTGAGTCACCAACAAACATTTACTTCCACTCCAAAGGATTTACAAAGCAGCAGATAAATAGATACTCTTAAATTTTGTTAAGAATTACTTCTAATGGCATGTATGCCTGTTTTTAAATTGGCCACAATTAATTGAGAAAATTTTTTTAAATGAGTATCTCAACTAGAACAATATCTGATCCCTTGAAATAAGAAATAGTCTGGTGGTAAATTTCATGAATTTATCTCCCATCTGAAAATTACTAAACATGATAGAATGTAATTTTACATCACATTATGATGACTAACATTTTGTAAATTCAAGTCATACTAAAATTGCATTAGGAACATGGTATTTGTTCTGAAATTATTACCAGCCTTAATGCAAACCAGACACTAATGCTTTGAGAAGTTGCTGAAGTGGAATGAAATAATCACCTGTTACATAAACCATTTATAGGATTTACCTTGAAGCACAGGTGATTTGTTTTTACTAAAGAGAAATAATTCTTTCTTATTATTCCAAACATCAAGTGCCATCATGTCATAAAAAAATATGGTACATGATTCATTCTATTTTGTTCATCTTTTTATTCATACAATACTTTTTTGCTTTGCTCTGAAATGATGAAAACATTATGCATCTTCACTATTATTTCCTATATTGTTTAATCAATAAGGTACAAACAAATTCAGTTTCAATAGGTTAGAAATGTCAAGGTTCTGCAACTTGCAGTTGCCTTCACATTGTGAGCTGCATCCAACAGCATAAAAGACAGGCAGAAGTATCATTTAATACCAAAAGGAAGGGGTTTGAGGCATGAACCGGAGAGACAATCCTTTCAACTTCCATGTTGCTTTATTCTCTAACTTTCCTTTCTCTATTATACCACACTCATCAGCACTTAAGTGATGAACAGTTAAAATGGATGGTTTAGGCAAGGAAAAACACCACTCTCTTAGCCCTAAACACTACTGCAGAAACACATAACAAATTTAGAGCTTGAAAAAGTTGTCAACAGGCTTGCTTCTCAGTAACCAGTTTTAAATTTCAAAGCATGAACACAGGGTGTATAAGTAAAATCACAACCTTAATGAACACAAAATATCTTAAGCCTTATACTAAATCTCCAATATTTACATAATAGAGAACCTTTTGAGCTGAGAGTGTCTAAAAGCATAGCTTTATTGTGCTGGGGAATGTGCCATTATAAACACCATTGAATGACATAAAATAAGCTGATATTCCCAAATCCTGGAATTTTTAAAGACAGTACTTCTGAAATCTATAGGACAAGTTCAAGTCTTGACTACTCATTAAACCCCACAAGCTTTCAGGCAAATTGTACCCACTTTCCTCTTGGTGTGTGTTCATCTCTGTGCCTGTAGAAGCCTAAGGACAACCTTGTTTCATTTCTCAGACACCATTCCACCATCCACTTATCTTTCTTTTGCAGTCAGGGTGTCTCATTGGCCTAGAACTTATCAAGCATGCTTGCCTGACTGGGCAGTGAGGATCTGCTTGACTTTACCTCCTTGGCTCAGAGATGACAAGCATAAACCACCCTGACTGGTGATTTATTTAATAAACTTAGGTTATAGGGATCAAACTCTGATCCTTATGCTTCTAAGTCAACTACTTTAATGCCTGGGCCATTTCTTTGGTCCCAACTTCTTTCTTCCTTACTTAAGTTCCAAGTGAGGAAAAATGGGGAGAGAGCTAAAATTAGGGTTATATGAAGGGCAATATGGGTACCTAGTTAAAACAATAAAACCTTCCTAGAATATATACATATATAAAGGCAATCTACATGAATTTTTCAAAAAAAATGGGGAGGCAGGATCTCAACTGGCCATCTTTGCTCACCCAATGAAGCTTCAAGTATCACGATTGGGTTATATCCACCTGAACCCTTGGCCAAAGGGGTCCCATGGGAATCCCCAAACAGCCCATGCTGCTCTCCACAAATTGACAGCAAGGCTCCATTGCTGAAGAAAATACCTACACAATTCATTGAATATGGAGAAGGTTAGGTGGTACCTACAGAAAGCCTTCACTCCTATGTTCTAACATCTTTAATGCAGGAAGACACTTTGCATACTATCAAAAGAAAAATGTAAACAGCCCAACCACAAAACCTTTGATCTATAATAGTGTCATGATCACAAGATCTGGTAGGGCGATGGTCACACAAAGCTTGTGGGAGTAATCAATCAATATCTGATTTGATTTAAGGCCTGCTCTATGAGAGGGAATGCATATATAACAATATTTGTGTGACCGAGAACCAGAGATTAGATAGTGCAGGGACCTAAGTCAAAACCAAATACTACTACTCTACAAAACAGTGTAGCAATAAAATGATGCTGCTATACTCATAACTCCAGTGCTGCTTAGCCATCACCAAAGAAGTTTCTTCCTGTAGCAGATGGTAAAAAATATAGAAACCTGCAGCCAGACATTATACAGAGAGGGAGAATCCTTAGAACAAGTACTCAACCCTAAATGGAATGTTTCTATCAAATCCATGTTCTCAGGGATCAGGGTATCCTCACAGAAAAGGAGGCAGAAAAAAGTATTTGCAGTCAGAGGACACAGAGAATACTAACTAAAGGAGGTCCTATATACATCTGTGGTTGTCAACCTTCCTAATACTGCAACCCTTTAATACAGTTCTCATGTTGTCGTGAGCCCTCAGCCTCAAAACTTATTCCATTGTTATTTCATAACTTTTATTTTCTAATGTTATGAATTGTAATGTAAATATCTAATATGCAAGATTTTTTATATATGACCCTCAATGAGGTCCTGATCCATGGGAAGAAAACCACTAATCTAAATCAGTATGATAAAAGCTCATATGAACTCACAGCGACTGAAGCAGCATGCACAGGGCCTTCACCAGGTCCTCTGTGTATATATAGTATAAAGCTCAGTTTAATGTTTTTATGGTATAACTGAGTGTGTGATCCAGTGAGCATCTGATTTTATGCAATCTCTTTGGAGTCCTTTTCTTCTGTTTGTCTTGTTTAATGACATTTCTGTTATATCATATTATATCATATCATGTCATATTACATTAAAAAGATTTTTAAAGTTCATTCTTTTCCCTGTAACAGATTAAGTAATCTAGGATACAAAAAATGTCTAAGTTACATTTTAAGCATCAATAGAAATGAAAACAAAAGCTAATTGACGGTGATCCTAGCTAAGACTCCTAACAATTTAGAATATGGCCATCTCCTGTAACCAGGCAAGGCTTCCAATGGAGATATTGGAACACCAACCCAGTCACAAAACCATCTACACACAATTTTCACATATTCAGTTTTAATAATTCCTCTCATAATTCCAGGTTCTATATTGTCTCAAGAGTAGTTTTCTCTGGTTGGTTTCCCATGTTTTTATTTTTGTTTTTCCTGTTTCATTGACTGTGGAATGGACGTGATGACTAATATATTTCATGATGCTAGGGTTTCATTCATACATTGAAAATACACATTTTAATTACAAGAGAATTACATCACTTTCCTCTACCTTTTGTTTTCTCTAGCCCTTTGCAGATATCCTCCTTCCAATCACTTCATGGTCCCTAGCACTCAATCTATAGCCTCTTTTTATTTGATTATTATTGCTATATACACATATAAGTATGAATATGTATATATACAAATATATGAACGCACTTTGATGAGTCTGAAAAAGTAAGCAAATTGTCTCTATAAACATGATTATTAGGGAGAATTGTACTTTCAAGCACTCAAAGCTCTAGTTATCTGAGAGGCATTATGCATATCTGTCCAGAATCATTTTCTTGAGATATTTTTCTTACACTAAATCAATCTTTTAACCAATCGATACATAATAAATAAAGTACAGATAGATTGGTCTTCTGCTTCTGTTTCGGAATAAATGTACCAGCCTCATGAAATTCAATGGTGAATTACATTTGATCCTATTTTTTAAAAACTTCAGATTCTAATTGGAAAAGATGGA